>JASDQU010012952.1:71284-84847 GCA_032191745.1 Picea mariana | reverse complement strand
CTTCAGTCCAAATGGCATGACTTTGTAGGAGAAGGATCCAAATTCTGAGATGAATGTTGTCTTTGGTTGATCTTATTTTTCTATCGACACTTTATTATAATTTGAGAACCCGCCGGTAAATGAGTAACATTTGTGACCAACAACTTCATTAATGATTTCATCAACAAAGGGGGTAGGGAATGGATCTGTCATGATCAATTTATTGATTCCCATGAAATTGACATAGATTTTGATCTTCTTGGGATCATGTTTCTTCGGTTGCACCACCATGGGGCTTGCTCATTCTGCTTTGTTGATCGAGTAAATGATACCTACTTGTAGAATTCCTTCGATCTCTTTTTGAATGATCGCCTTGTATTTATGTGCTAGTTTGTATGGTCATTTTTTTATTGGCTTTGCTCCTAGAATGAGTTTGATCTTCATCTCTCCCATTTCCTCTAAAATTCCTTTCAAGTCCTTGTAGTCGCGGGAAAAAACGTCTTGATATTATTTTAGTAGGTTTACTATGTCAACTATTTTCTTGTATGTCTAATAATCGCATATTCATACCATTTTTGGGCGATCATCATTTGATATGTCGAATTATTTTGTTTTAATTTTTGCCTCCATCCATTCTAGTGGTTTGGCTTCATCAATATAAAGTTCCCCTTCTTCATTTTTTGTAAAACTTTCTGGGAATTTGGATTGTTCATGATCTTATTTTTGTTCTGTAGTTATATTTAACATTGATTTCACATGGTTTTCTAATGTTGGGTGGTCCTTTTTTCCACTAAAAACTTTGTCCCGGGTACCTTATATTTTCCATCTCGAGTCTTCGTGTTGTCAAGGTTTCCTTATTTTCCTTCAACACAAGATTTCAAGTCGATGTCAATCCTAAATCCATATTCATCTTTCCTTTTTCTTTTTGTGCAGCTGGTGTTGGATTTTCTAAGAAGTTTATGATTTATTGTGCTGCTTCTTTTAGGTTTTCCTCTTCTAGATTAAATTCAAAGTCTTTCTCCCCTAAATGGGGTGTCACCGAGGTCATCGTGTGAGTGTACAAGTGGGAGTAAACCTGGCCACAACCCACTCAACACCATGCCACCGCACACCGCAATCTCGCCCAAAATTTAAAGCCATGCATTTAACCTCTTGATCGACGAACCCCCATTACCAAATTCACACAGAGCCATTTATAACTATGGCGCTCTAGCTCGCTAAGGATGTTAATGAGATGGGATGGCCTCCCAACCAGTCCCATTGCAAGCTCTGGATCCATGGATTTTTTTCTGCACCGATGGATTCATTCATTCATTCGCACCCCTCGCCTCTCGCTCCTCGCAGTCCCATTTCCTTTCGAGTTTTTCTCCCCGTCTGGTTCAATTTTATCCCTCTTCTCCACCATCGGTTCTTTCTCATCCCTCCTCTCCACCTCTGGTTCATTTTCTCCACTCCTCTCCTGGTCTTCTTCATGATGTCGTGATAGAGATGAAAATCAAAGAGTGGGGCGGCATGGTATAATGTGAGGGGTAGAGGCTCGCAAGGACAAGGTCAGCAAGCTTCTCAGAAGTTACCTCAGACTGCAGACCGTGCCTCCACTCTGGAACTCCCTCCTCTGTCCTCACCTTGGGCATGTAGAGTAGAGTGGTTTGATATTTTGAGAAATTCCCTTGTCTTCGTACCCAAGCTTAGCCCAGATCCATCGCCCATATGCTAGTCTCCCTCCCGCCTCCCCCCTCCCTCTGATCCCCCCATTCTGACTACCCCCCTCACTTATTCCTCCTCCCCTCTCCCTTATTTTTCCTCCCCACCTTCTTCTTCTGATGCTCCACCTCACCCTTCGCTTCCACCTGCTTGTACGCGGTGCAATGGGCTCATGAAATTGCAGAATTCTCTGGACCTTACCCAGAATTCAGTCTTTGAAGTCAAGCGCGACATTACAGAGTTGTTGAATAGGGATGATCTTCGGGAACATCGCGAGGAGCGCTTGGAGACTCTTCTTTGTGCTCTCCTGCATACCACTCTAGACACAGGGACTCCAGCCAAGGACATTATGTAAGACCCACAGAAGGAATGGGCGCCAGGCCCTAGCTCAGGATGATCTAGCGTTCACAGGTTTCATTGGTTTTTTGATGTTTCTAGATGATTTATTTTCCTGGGTTCTAGCCCTGTGAGGCACCCTAGCTTCTAGGCTTATCACAGTTTTTTGTTACAGGATTTTCTTTCTCCTGTTAATGTAATTGCATGGACAACTGGGAACGGTATGGACATGTGGCAGCATTGGTTTCCCATCAGGAAAATGTTTTTATGGTCTCACTGTCTATCTCGCCAGCTGTAATTTTTGAACTCTAGAAGGTTTTAATATATTTTTTCTAACTTACAAAAAAAAAAAAAAATCNAGTCTTGCACAAAATTTTGTTTAATTTCTTCCCAATTTAATGTATGGTCGCAGGCTTCTTCAATCTTATACCATTTATTTGCTATTTCATCTAACATTCTTGGAAACATGTGGGGCCATACCCTTTCTTATTTCTAACCTATCCTTCACCACTCGTTTTCACATCATTGAACATGCTCTACTGGATCATACCCAGTCCTAAAAATGGGGAAATCGGACACTTTGGACATCTTCTGGCCTCTGAATTGTTCAATGAAATATGTCGACATGGTTGTCCACATTGTAACTTGGGGGAGTGTGTTTCCAACCATATTATAGCTTGGCATGTAAAGGTTTCCATGAGGCTTTTCATCCTTCCTTGCTATTCAATGGATTTTGATACTACTTCGACTTGTGTCGAAGATGTATGTCATTTGGTATATCATAAGGGCTTGCTTATTAGGTTGTCGATCAGTATGAGAGTGGGAGTCTGTCAAATTTTCTTTTCATACACTATTGGCACTTCCTGGATCGAGTAGCACATTCTTGGATGCTTTGGGATGATTTCAATGGACGAACAATGTTTCGCATGTGCTTCATAATTCTCTTTTTTCTAGTTGTATAGAGTGAAGTCAAAATTATGTCCGATTGACATGGGAGATTCTCTCAAAATTTCTCCTTGTGCAGTCGGTTCTACATAATCCCTTTGTTCGTTGTTTATTTGATACAAGCACCAAGCCTCTTGGTCTTCATCCCATGATTCAGTCCATGTTTTTCCTTCTTTTTGATCCAAGGGAATGATTATTTTTATTCCATCACCTTTTAACTTGATTCGATATTTTTCCAAAGAGATATTTGCTTTCATCTTTTGACCCCATGGTCGATCGACAAGCGTTGTATATGTTGGCATCCCCTCGACTAGGTCAATGACTTCAAATTCAACTTGAGTCGAAATACCCATTATTTGAGTGTCGACGTTTCTGAGTATACCAATGGGCTCTATAAAACCTTGATCTGCAAGTTTGAGATAGTTTAGAGTTGGTGCTAAAGCAGGTCAACCTAGTCTTATCCAAGTTTTGCAAGGTAATATATTGACTTGAGATCCAAAGTTTAAAAGTACGTGTTTGATCGATACTTCATTGGTTTATATATCGACTCATGGATCATATTGTTTATGCTTATACGAGAGTTTCCTCGCATCCTTTGATGGCCTATGTCCTTCTCTATATTATTTTAGTATAGTTAGTAGTTCTAGCAATCGACCGACTGATTGTTTTTCATATAGTAGTGGTAAGAATTCTTGTATAATATCTTCATTATGTCTTACATTGTTTTGCTTAAAGAATCTGATAGCTTGTTTCATAATTTGTTCTTCTTTATCATGATTTGGAAAGAAACTATCCTTATGTTTCCGTTGGTCATCTAATGTGCTATTGTTAAGATCTCATCCTTCACTAGATCTTGTGATGATATTTAAATTTGTTTAATTCAATACTTCTTATTTTGATACTGCATGTAGGAGATTTACATTTTTTCTAGTCATAATTTTGTCGAGTACTATTGGGAACGTTTATAATGAGTGATAATTGACGTTGCATATATTGCAGAATTTCAATTCGATTATATCTTTCATTGGAAAATCTAGACTGGTGTGGTCATATTTCCAGCAGTTATAGCAGTATGGTCATCCTCGACCTAGACCACCAAATTGACCGCAGCCTCCTCGACCTCGGCCATAGTAGTTTTCTCTTCGACCGTAATTGTTAGCTTGGTCGGTGGCTTCTATGTGATAGATTATTCAAACACTAGCTTTATTTTGTGCATTGAAATGACATTCTAATGTTTTTTTATTATAATCTTCACATATGTGGCACCACTTAGTTTTTTTCAAATTATGTGGACAATTGTGTACACTATGATCAGTTAAACACTCGCATATGTTACAATATTTCTGAGCTTGTACTCTATGTGCATCTGTTGTAGTTGGTGGTTGATCATTGAGGCTACATGTTTCCTTTGTATGTCCTTCTTCGCAACATGATGTGCACCAAAGTTCGTTTCTCCTTATGGACAGATTCTTTATCATTTGTTGTAAGTGCTCTATTTTTTCTTCGAGTCTTATAGTCAATGAAAAAATCGATGGGTCATCCTCATCTGACTTGAAGTGTTGTGATTTTTGTAACGCATCTTCGTAGGTGGTTATTTCATACTAGTGTAATGGCAAGCAGATTCATTGCAATAAACTAATGACATACCACTGAACTAGCAGGATTTGGTCGATTGCTGTCGGAATTTGGCTCAAGATATCTTTGAATCTTTTATCATATTCTCGTACCAAGTGTGTGACATCTTGGACTTTGAAAAATGATAGAAAATTATCTTTTATGTTTGACTTTTTTCATTTTTTATTTTCGGTATAGTTCATAAACCATGTCAAGGCACGATGTCAAAGGGTGGCTCTGAATTGTTCCATATGTTTGTCTTCATCGGTGATGTCTATGGCATCCTAGAATTTTTCATACACGAACCAATGTCTTTTTGGGTCCTCGTCTCCCTCATACAAGGGGGCATGGTTAAAACCCATTTTTATTGTCTTTTTATAGGTACTCGCTTTCTGTGGTGTTTGAGTTGCCACAATTTTCGATCGAGTTGTCGAAACCTCAATCGGGTTTTCTTGTGTCGCCTTTTCTGTTGGCCGATGTTTTACTGGGTAGTACTTGAGGAATAATTGCTTCCTGTAGATTGCAGAAAGTATCTCTTCAATATGAGAAATTTGATCTTTATACTCGACTAATCGTTGGTTCAATGGTCGTGTTAGTTCATGACTGTAACTAGTTTCTTCTCTTGATAATAGATTTGTAAGGGAGGTCAATTCGGTGAGATCCTTAATTTGGATGAGCATGTTTTTAATTTCATTTCATATCATAGATTCCATGCTCATTGGTTATGTACCATAATCTTGCAGATTGGTCATCGATATGAAGTTGTTGCTGGAGGAATTATTTTATTCGCGGGCTAGTTTCTAGCATGGGGGAAGTCTGTATTGTTGGTCTTGAATCTTCGTAATCCATGATTTCAAGTTCATATTTCGATTGATAGGCATTCAATCTAGCCTCTATCAACTCTGCATTGTTGCTTCTTTCGGGGGTCACTGCAGCTAATGTTATTTCCAGCTCTGGTCGATTCACTTCATACTCAGGACTGCTCATGCACTATATCAAGCTGACCCTCCCCGATCATTTTTCTATTTGACTTATGATTGTTCCATGGGTTACGAAGTTCTTCTCTTTTCTTTTTCCTTTTATCTCGCTCTAATATCTGGATGTCTATGGATTTCCTATGTGCTTGATTTCCTCTCGATGACATTTATGCTTCAATAATCAGAAGTTTTGCTATGTTTTCCTTGTGGCATATCATAAATTCAATTGAACCCCCATCGTCCCCCCAACTTACTCGAAGTCGGTATTACTAGCCATATTTATTTATTCAGAAAATAATCCCATGATTGTCTTGTGTCTTTGCACTTTGCATCGAGAAATCCTTCCCACTCTTCGTCCCTCTCTTAATATTTACTATTTTGTAACGATGTGCCTAATCAAGTTCATTATTCAATAATGTCACCAAATCCCTTGTCGAGGAGGAATTTATGAAGCAGTGTCGAAACAATACACAAGAATCCTTCATGCAAGTTGGTGTAGAATTGTTCTTTTATTCTATCAATAGATCTTTGACATCTTGCTCTAAGATATAGTCTTTGACAACTTGCTATGTTGGCACAGGGGCAGACCCAAGGTTCAACGCTTCAACAGCGCACCAACAAAACCCTAACTATCATCCATTTCAGCATCACCTAGGAAGCATGTGAAGTCTCACCCGAGGTAGAAGCAGGGGGGGTTATAAGACTCAGGTGTTTGTAACCAAACTAGGACACAGATATCTGATAATAACACTTCACAGGGTATTCTAGCAACACTTAGAATGTGATATGCATTAATTCATTAGCTTCATTAACATAGCAGAACAAACCGTAAGATAGATCGACACAGTAACAATAGATATTAAGCACTTCGATCATTTAGCACATAGCACTGAGTTAGATATAACATTCATTCATTCTTAACACAACTAAGCACTAAGCATCAACAAATCTATCTAACATACATAATAATAAAAGCACTGAGCAGATTCATAACATAACCAACAAAGCACAAATCAAACCAAAGACACGAGATATACGTGGTTCACCCCAGTGTGGGGATACATCCACCAACTGCTTTGTCTTATTTATTATTCTTCAATCTCTTACATTCATCTGCTCCTGTGCACTAAGCCACAGAGCCAAGCTTCACACCAAATAGAAAATCTACGCACTCTGCACCAAATCCTCCTTCCCAAAACTAGGTCAAGTCACAGAGCCAACTTCTCTATTGAGCACAGAGCCTTACATACGCATTTTGTTTCACAAAGAAACTCAGAACTACTTGTACTTAGCCTCTTTTTCCATTATTTTCCTCTCTCCCTTCTACATTACATTCTTACTTATTTATACTTTTACAATAAGGACTAATCATGGGTAAACCCATGGGCCGACATCCCATAACCCATTACAAAAATCCTAAGGAACCCCTTGCTGGGTCCACATACCCACAAAATAAGTGAGATCCGCAATCTCAGCTCAATAAGTTGAAGTCCAAAAGTGGTCCAAACCTGACCAAGGTTTCCTCAAAACTTGGTCGAGGGCCAACAAGCCCCCAACACTCACCTGTGACTCATCCCAAGTCACTCAGGTATGTTCAATGTCACTTTGAAGGCCTCGAGCTTCACTCGAGCTGCCTCGACTTGCTGCTTCACCTAAGCCTCGTTCTCAGTGAGCTCTTGGTTCAATTTCTCTATAACAGGCCCTTCCAGGCATTGTTCTATTGTCGCAACCACTTGGTCCAATTGCGAGCCTTGTCCTTCAATTTATTCAAACACCTTGTAGGCTTCATCCTTCATAGGTTGTTGTTTTTGCACGACTTCCATTACCCTGCCCTGGATGGAAGTAATTTGTTGTTGCACCATGCATTGTTCCTAGGACCTCTTCATTCTTTCAACTACGGTGAGCAGCTTCATCTGCGCCTGCAAAGAGAAGGCATGTTGTTGCGCCTCCTATAACTCTGCTTCCAATTTCCTTATCTCTGGATATTCTGCGAGGCGTTCATATTTATGTGTGCTTCTATCTCTTAGTTGTTTGCATTCTGAGGTGAGGGATATGATCCTTACTACTATGTTCCTAGCAGCTTCCTCCCTCTGGTCACACACCTCCTGCGGGGTGCTCGGTACTGCTTGGATCTCCAACTCTATTATCCTTGCTTGAAGTTGTTGGATGGCCTCAGTGAGCTTCACCACTTGAACCTCGACTGACTCTTGTTCCTCATGTGCCAAGCATGGCACAGAGTGAAGTTCTTTAGTCACTGCTTCTTTGACCACAGTATGGTCTGCAAGCAGCTGGTCCTTTTCTCTCTGTAGCTTCGCTTTTTCCTCCTGTAGCATCACCCAAAACTCTTCTTTCTCATTTTCATAGGCGGTTACACAGTACCGTGCTACTCATAATTGTTCTATGACTTCCTCTTTCTCTTGTTTCAAGGCTTATGTAGCCTTCTCCTTATATTCCTGGATTTTATGAAGTCAAGCCTCTGTCACATCTGCGAGTCTTCTTAATTGGGGTGGTTTATCCCCCAATTCTACAACCTGTGATGAAGAATGCACAGTAGGTACTACACAGATCAATTGAATAGCTTGTTCTATTTCCTTTAGTTCCTTCTCGACCCTTTCATACAACTCCTCCTGCTTCACTCCATATCTCTATAAGATATCTTCGAAGGCATCTTCCATAGCTCCGTGGACCAATATGATGTCATCCTCCATGAGCATGGCCTTTAACTGGGGCTTACTGGTGCACATCTTCTTTCTTGCCGAAGGTTTCCGTGGACAAACCTTACTCTTATGTAGTGTTACTATTTCACCAAGGGGATATTTCTGCGGTGTAGCTTCGCCTTCTCCTTGCTTTTCTCCTTCATCCCCTCCTCCTTGTCCATTTTCTTCATCTCCTCCTCCTAGTGAGCCAGATCCATTTTCTTCAGAGGTGTTGTCCTCCTCATCAGTCTCTATATTCTGGACTTCCTCCTTTTTCTTCTTCTTCTTTGTCCCACTGGACTGTCCAACATGCTTGACCCAGGTGACTAGGGGGCTTCCTATGATTTCAATTTCAGAGAGTTTTGCATCAGCAACAGGTACAAGGAACTCCTCCGACCACTCCTCCATGATCTACTCCATGTCTTCGTCTGTCAGCTTGTAATATGATTGTAACTCTTCCTTTCTCTCATCTCTGCACGCAGTGATATAGATAAAATGTCGATCTACGTGGAACTTGGTTATTGGTCTATACTGGTGAAAGGTGTGTGGTGTCATGCACGAAAATGCTTCAATGGAAACCTTTAGTTGTGTATAGTACGCATGGAACATAGCATTTGACTACCATTGCTTCGACATGTCGTTGGTGTACCACACAGTAGCAAACCTTGCGGCCAACGAATCTGATGGTTCAATCTCCAGAAAGGTGGCTCCTTCAGGAATTTTCCAAGCAACAAATGCAATCAGCACAATTGGCCAACTAAAGTGGAATTTGTATCCCTGATCCTGAGCTTCGCGGTAGTCTTTCTCGAGTTCATTGATGAGGTAACTCACCCAATTCATCTGCATTCCCTCCACACATTTTCCTGCGAGGTCCACCATGAACCCGATGACCTATGTGGGGTGGTTCTTTCTTACAAGATTTCCAGCTATGAGTTGACAAGTGAGGCACACTGCACCATCCTAGATAGAGGCTACCTTGTAGCCTCTCTTTCCCTTTTTGACTTCGTTGTAAACCTACTTGATGCGTTGTTCCAGGGAGTAGTCTAAGGCCTTCCCTAGATAAAACTATTGACAATTAGGTCCCGTCATGCTTAATCTTGTAATCAAGTGGATTAGCGACGGATCCACAATAATCCACCGATCAAGCCACAAGTATCCGCCATGATATCATGACAAGAGGAGTTTAACGCAAGCCTTAACCTTCTGATGACGGGCAAAATGGGGAATCTTCATTACATTTAGCACAATGGACTGCGTGAGCTCCTTAATCCATGGTTGGGAGATCGGGTAAGGCTTCTTCCTAGTTTTCATTTTTAGGTATCGGTGGGGTGCGAGCATGGCATAGTTCTTTCTATCACCGAGATTAAAGTCAATATTCTTCAGTAGTGGGATCTGTCCTAACTGACTCCCAACTACGTGTATTCATTTCAGGATGTACGTGGTGATTAGGGTGTACTCATATTTGTGTGGGATGTTGTCGCGGTTAACCATGCCATCCAACGATGGGATATAGTCTAGTAAGATCGATGGGATCTACTTCGCATTAGCCAGATAGTCGCGATGCTTACTTCTCTGCTCAGTCGTGGGGTTAACACGTCCAGAATGACGTCTAGTCAAAGGGGAATCCTGCAGTCCCCTGTTCGACGATGCATGTACTCCTTCAGACATAGCTCTATCAGCCATGAAATTCTTAAGAACCTCCTCGACGGACTTCTATAACTTAGTGGGTTCGCCCGACATTATCACTATTAAATAGGAAGGTCAGGGTAGACAAACGGATAAGTAGACAAATAGACAACGACGCCTAGTTTCTAATAACACAGATCGAGACACAATCAATTCTCTGTTGGCTCTGTTAATCATAGGTGGTAAAAAGTGGTCCCGACGCAGCGTCCGAAGGGTTAAATAAGCGGTGCCTCGTAACAAATTCTTCCAACGGGCAGCAATGTTTCCATCAATACGAATTTGTCCATTATGGCGTGGTCTCAACGTCCCAAAAGCAATCCATCCACCCATAAATCAGTTTCCTAGTCCTTCCAGGGCGTCATTCTAACGGTCGAGGCACCTCCAACGGTCATATAGCTTCGCCAGGGCGAAGTCCCATTCTACGCGGTCTTATTGTTCCGGTGAGGTTCAAATCCTGCGAGGTTCCAGTCTGTGAAGTCTTCCACCTATTCTCTATAGCTTCCTGTGGCTTTTATAACTTGGCTTTCTTTTTATTGATCTTCCTGGCCTTCTTCCCTGTAATCTGAGTCTCTCTAACAGTTTCTGGAATCCTCTTTCCATTCTTATTCTTATCTTCTCCTAGCGCAGTGACTTCACATTGTTGATGTGCTCTCAAAGGGTTTGAAGTTAATACCCCTTCTCTTATTAATTCCAGGGTGGGTATTCTACTTTCTTGCATGGATAGGTCCTTCAAACCTTCTTGTGTTATTTCAACCTCGACAATTAATTCTCTTTCTTTTTATTGCTTCGACTTATCTTCTCCTTCTTCTATTAGTCGGTCTATTTTTCTAGCTATGAAATCCCTTAGTTCATTATTTTTATTTTCTGTAGCTTCTTCCTCTACTTTTCTTCTGATCTGATTCTTCTCAATCCAAGAATTTCCTAACAAAAGTGGGAAATGGGTGTTGTTATCATCAAACTTAATGACTTCAAATTCTTCTGCAGTTGATGTTCCATGAATTATAATAGGTACATTAGTAACCCTTCCACATAGGGTTATCATATTTCCCTTAAACAAGCCTATCCTTCCCAATGAAGGTACCATAGTAGGCTTTCCAAAAATTTCCCTAGTATCTTCTGTCATAATAGTCACTGGTGTTTCCTCAACCAAGACACAGTCTATGTCGAAGTCTTATATTCTTGTACTTATGCTTTGTTTTACTTTCAGGATCTCTGGTAAGCTGACATCTTTGTGATCATTCATTATTTCTTTCAACTGTGATAACATAGTCTGAGATTTCTCTGATTCTTTCTCTTTATGATTCTCTAACATGCTCTTAGTCTCTTGACTTTCTTTTCCTTGTCTCGTGTTCATCCTTTCAACTTTAGCAATCATCCTTGGACAATCCTCAACCTCATGACCAACAATTTTACAACAAAGGCAAACAGGACCTGTACCAGGGCATTCCTTAGCAAGATGTCTCAGTCTTCTGCAATTATAACACAATTTTAGTCCTCTTTTCATCTTGTATGTTCCCCAACTTCTTATGTACTGTGCACTAGGATCACAGTGTTGGACCTGCAATCTGTAAAAATTATTTCTAGGTTCCTGCATCCACTTATTAGTCCAAAAATTCTTTCTATGCATAGGAATAACATATCTTTCTTCATTTCTATTAGCTTTACTTAGATCAACTCTTTCTTCCAACTGCGCCCTAGCCTTCAGACTAGGACAGAATCTATTAAACATATCTAAATTCATGCTTTCGAAATAAAATTTTCACTTATCTTACTCTTATAAAAGCACAGAGATTTACCTCTTTTAAGATCTTACCTCTTTTCTTCAAATCGGGTTTCTTTCTTAGCACAGAGCTTTGCAAGTCAAGTAGAGTACAGCAACGGAACCATTTGTTGGCATAGGGGCATACCCAAGGTTCAACGCTTCAACAACGCACCAAAAAAACCCTAACTACTGGCCCTTTCGGCATCACCTACAAAGAAGGAGAAGTCTCACCCGAGGTAGAAGCAGGGGGGGTTACAGGACTCAGGTGTCTGTAACCAAGCTGGGACACAGATCTGTGATAATAACAACTTCGCAGGGTATTCTAGGAACACTTAGAAGGTGATATGCATTAATTCATTAGCTTCATTAACATCGCAGAACAAACCATAAGATAGATCGGCATAGTAACAATAGAGATTAAGCACTTCGATCATTTAGCACATAGCATTGAGTTAGATATAACATTCATTCATTCTTAACACAACTAAGCACTAAGCATCAACAGATCTATCTAACATACATAATAAGCAAAGAAATGAGCAGATTCATAACATAACCAACAAAGCACAAAGCAATCCAAAGACACAAGATATATGCGGTTCACCCCAATGTGGGGCTATGTCCACCAACTGCTTCATATTCTTTATTATCCTTCAATCTCTTACATTCATCCTCTCTTGTGCACTAAGCCACAAATCCAAGCTTCGCACTAGAGAGGAGATCTATGCACTGTGCATCGGATCCTCCTTCCCAAAAATAGGTCAAGGGACAAAGCCAACTTCTCTATTGAGCACAGAGCCTTACATATGTATTCTATTGCACAAATCAACTCAGAACTACTTTCACTTAGCCTCTTTTTCCACTATTTTTCTCTATCCCTTCTACATTACATTCTTACTTATTTATACTTTTACAATAAGGCCTAATCATGTGTAAACCCATGGGCCGACATCCCATAACCCATTACAAAAACCCTAAAGAACCCCTTGTTGGGTCCACATAGCCCACAAAATAAGTGAGATCCGCAATCTCAACTTCGCTTGGGCGCTCCATCTTCGACTAGCCTATAGAAGTCCAAAAGTGGTCCAAACCTGACCAAGGTTTCCTCAAAACTTGGTCGAGGGCCAACACGCTCGAACTAGTCATGCAAATATGTTTGTCCTCTATTCATAAGCTTGAGGCCTAGTTTCTTGTCGGTTGTAAAATTACGCATTACCCAACTTGTTGATGTACTGAAATATCGCTTCAAGGACGGATTATAAAAATATTTTGTGGGTTTACGAGAAGAATATTTATCTTGCTTCTGCAAGTGAAAGATTGTTTCTTATGGCTTAATTTTTAATGTAATTCTCATTATTGTGCTCCCACCATTCACGTATGTCTTGTAGGGTTAACATCTATGCATACTTATGCATGCCCATGTTTAGAACTACCGGCAACGGAATCAATGTTGTAATCTAGGGGAAAGTAGGGAGAGATGATAAGCAGCATAGAAGATACACACATATAGATATAGAAAAAGACATACACAAGTAGTGAGAGCCCAAATATCTCTATTTATTAAAGGATATAGCAATGTAGTACAAGGTATACAATCTCACACACAGGGCTATCAGATTCTCTATGTGCTTGTCTATTTATATTCATATATGTCTAGTTACAAGGCACTTGTAACTACTTAACTACCTGGGTCGGTCAGTTATCAGATGCTTAAACCGACTTACATTTCTGACTACAACAGTTGACTGACTATTTCTTAGTCGAATGGCGAGTCTAGTCGATAGAGTCAACTAGCACCTACAACACCACCCCATGATAAAATATTTTCTAAATTGCTCTATCTCTTCCATCAAAATATATTTTT
>JASDQU010012952.1:54210-71234 GCA_032191745.1 Picea mariana | reverse complement strand
GTAGATTCCATGCTCATCAGTTATGTACCATAATCTTGCAGATTGGTCATCGATATGAAGTTGTTGCTGGAGGAATTATTTTATTCACGGGCTAGTTTCTGGCATGGGGGAAGTGTGTATCGTTGGTCTTGAATCTTCGTAATCCATGATTTCAAGTTCATATTTCGATTGATAGGCATTCATTCTAGCCTCTATCAACTCTACATTGTTGCTTCTTTCGGGGGTCACCACCGTTGATGTTATTTCCAGCTCTGGTTGATCCGCTTCATACTCAGGACTAGTCATGCACTATATCAAGTTGACCCTCCCCAATAATTTTTTTATTTGACTTCTGATTGTTCCATGGGTTACGAAGTTCTTCTCTTTTATTTTTCCTTTTATCTCGCTCTAATATCTCGATGTCTGTGGATTTCCTATGTGCTTGATTTCGTCTTGATGACATTTATGCTTCAATAATAATAACTTTTGCTATGCTTTCCTTGTGGCATATCATAAATTTGATTAAACCCCCATCATCCCCCCAACTTACTCGAAGTCAGTATTACTAGCCATATTTATTTATTGAGAAAATAACCCCATGCTTGTCTTGTGTCTTTGCACTTTGCGTCGAGAAATCCTTCCCACTCTTCGTCCCTCTCTTGATATTTACTATTTTGTAACGATGTGCCTAATCAAGTTCGGTATTCAACAATGTCACCAAATCCCTTGTTGAGGAGGAATTTATGAAGCAGTGTCAGAACGATACACAAGAATCCTTCATGCAAGTTGGTGTAGAATTTTTCTTTTATTCTATCAATAGATTTTCGATCTTCGACAGCTTTCTCTGAGATATAGTCTTTGACAACTTGCTCTGTTGGCATAGGGGCAGACCCAGGGTTCAATGCTTCAATAGCGCACCAACAAAATCCTAACTACTAGCCATTTCAGCATCACCTGGGAAGCATGCGAAGTCTCACCCGAGGTAGAAGCAGGGGGAGTTATAGGACTCAGGTGTTTGTAACCAAAATAGGACACAGATATCTGATAATAACACTTTGTAGGGTATTCTAGCAACACTTAGAAGGTGATATGCATTAATTCATTAGCTTCATTAACATAGCAGAACAAACCATAAGATAGATCGACACAGTAACAATAGATATTAAGCACTTCAATCCTTTAGCACATAGCACTGAGTTAGATCTAACATTCATTCATTATTAACACAACTAAGCACTAAGCATCAACAAATCTATCTAACATACATAATAAGAAAATCACTGAGCAGATTCATAACATAACCAACAAAGCACAAAGAAAACCAAAGACACAAGATATATGTGGTTCACCCCAGTGTGGGGATACGTCCACCAATTGATTTGTCTTCTTTATTATTCTTCAATATATTACATTCATCCGCTCCTGTGCACTAAGCCACAGAGCCAAGCTTCGCACTAGACAGAAGATCTGTGCACTGTGCACCAGATCCTCCTTCCCAAAACTAGGTCAAGTCACAGAGCCAACTTCTCTATTGAGCATAGAGCCTTACATACGCATTTTGTTTCACAAAGCAACTCATAACTACTTGTACTTAGCCTCTTTTTCCATTATTTTCCTCTCTCCCTTCTACATTACATTCTTACTTATTTATATTTTTACAATAAGGCCTAATCATGGGTAAACCCATGGGCCGACATCCCAAAACCCATTACAAAAATCCTATGGAACCCCTTGCTGGGTCCACATACCCAAAAAATAAGTGAGATCCACAATCTCAGCTCCACCCAGGCACTCCATCTTTGACCAGCTTGTTGAAGTCCAAAAGTGGTCCAAATCTGACCAAGGTTTCCTCAAAACTTGGTTGAGGGCCAACAAGCCCCCAACACTCACATGTGACTCGTCTCGAGTCACTCAGGTATGTTCAATGTTGCTTCGAAGGCCTCGAGCTTCACTCGAGCTACCTCGACTTGCTGCTTTGCCTAAGCCTCCTTCTTAATGAGCTCTTGGATCAATTTCTCTATAACAAGCCCTTCCAGGCATTGTTCTGTTGTCGCAACCACTTGGTCCAATTGCGATCCTTTTCCTTCAATTTATTCAAACACCTTGTAGGCTTCATCCTTCATAGGTTGTAGTTTCTGCATGACTTCCATTACCCTGCCCTAGATGGCAGTAATATGTTGTTGTACCATGCATTGTTCCTAGAACCTCTTCATTCTTTCAACTATAGTGAGCAGCTTCATCTGCACCTACACGGAGAAGGCATGTTGTTGCACTTCCTATAACTCTGCTTCCAATTTCCTTAGCTCTGGATCTTCTGCGAGGCGTTCATATTTTTGTGTGCTTCTATAGCTCAATTGTTTGCATTCTGAGGTGAGGGATCTGATCCTTACTACTATGTTCGTAGCGGCTTCCTCCCTCTGGTCACGCACCTCTTGTGGGGTGCTCGGTACTGCTTGGATCTCCAACTCTATTATCCTTGCTTGAAGTTGTTGGATGGCCTCAGCAAGCTTCACCACTTGAACCTCGACTGACTCTTGTTCCTCATGTGTCAAGCGTGGCACAGAGAGAAGTGATTTAGTCACCACTTATTTGACTGTAGTCTGCTCTGCGACCAGCTGGTCCTTTTCTCTTTGTAGCTTTGCTTTGTCCTCCTGTAGCATCACCCGAAACTCTTCTTTCTCATTTTCATAGGTGGTTACATAGTACTGTGCTACTCGTAATTGTTCTATGACTTCCTCTTTCTCTTGTTTCAAGGATTATGTAGCCTTCTCCTTATATTCCTAGATTTTATGAAATCAAGCCTCTGTCACATCTGCAAGTCTTCTTAATTGGGCTGGTTCATCCCCCAATTCTACAACCTGTGACGAAGAAGGTGCAGTAGGTACTACGCAGATCAATTGAATAGCTTGTTGTATTTCCTTCAGTTCCTTCTCGACCCTTTCATACAACTACTCCTGCTTCACTCCATATCTCTGTAAGATATCTTCGGAGGCATCCTCCATAGCTCCGTAGACCAAGCTGATGTCGTCCTCCATGAGCATGGCCTCTAACTAGGGCTTACTGGTGCGTGTCTTCTTTCTTGCCGAAGGTTTCTGCGGACAAACCTTACTCTTATGTAGTGTTACTATTTCACCAGGGGGATATTTCTGCGGTGTAGCTTCACCTTCTCCTTGCTTTTCTCCTTCATCCCCTCCTCCTTGTCCATTTTCTTCGTCTCCTCCTCATAGCGAGCCAGATCCATTTTATTCAGAGGCGTTGTCCTCCTCATCAGTCTCTATATTCTGGACTTCCTCCTTTTTCTTCTTCTTCTTTGTCCCATGATATTGTCCAACATGCTTGACCCGGGTGACTAGGGGGCTTCCTATGATTTCAGTTTCAAAGAGTTTTGCATCAGCAACAGGTACAAGGAACTCCTCCAACCACTCCTTCATGATCTACTCCATGTCTTCGTCTATCAGCTTGTAATATGATTGTAACTCTTCCTTGCTCTTATCTCTACGTGCAGTGATATAGATAAAATGTCGATCTGCATGGAACTTGGCTATTGGTCTATACTGGTGCAAGGTGTGCGGTGTCATGCGCGGAAATGATTCAATGGAAACCTTTAGTTCCATATAGTACGCATGGAACATAGCGTTTGACTACCATTTCTTCGACATGTTGTTGGTGTACCACAAGGTAGAAAACCTTGCGGCCAATGACTCTAATGGTTCAATCTCCAGAAAGGTGGCTCCTTCAGGAATTTTCCAAGCGACAAATGCAATCAACACGATCAGCCAACTAAAGTGGAATTTGTATCCCTGATCCTGAGCTTCGCGGTAGTCTTTCTCGAGTTCATTGATGAGGTAAGTCACCCAATTCATCTGCATTCCCTCCACACATTTTCCTGCGAGGTCCACCATGAACTCGGTGACCTGTGTGGGGTGGTTCTTTCTTACAAGCTTGCTAACTATGAGTTGACAAGTGAGGCGCACTGAACCATCCTGGATAGAGGCTACCTTGTAGCCTCACTTTCCCTTTTCGACTTCGTTGTAAGCCTACTTGATGTGTTGTTCCAGGGAGCGGTCTGAGGCCTTCCCTAAATAAAACTATTGACAATCAGTTCCCTTCATGTTTAATCTTGTAATCAAGTGGATTAGCGTCAGATCCATAGTAATCCATTGATCAAGCCACAATTATCTTCCATGGTAGCACGACAAGAGGAGTTTAACGCAAGCCTTAACCTCTTGATGATAGCCAAAATGGGGAATCTTCATTAGATTTAGCACAATGGACTGCGCAAGCTCCTTAATCCATGGTTGGGAGACCAGGTGAGGCTTCTTCCTAGTTTTCTTTTTCAGGTATCAGTGGGGTGCGAGCATAGCATAGTTCTTTCTGTCGCCGAGATTAAAGTCGATATTCTTCAGTAGTGGGATCTGTCCTAACTGACTCCCAACTATGTGTATTCATTGCAAGATGTACGTGGTGATCAGGGTGTACTCATAGTCATGTGGGATGTTGTCACGGTTAACCATGCCAGCCAACGGTGAGATATATTCTGGTAAGATTGATGATATCTTCTTTGCATTAGCGAGATCGTCGCGATGCTTACTTATTTGCTCAGTCGTGGGGTTAACACGTCTAGAACGACGTCCAATCGAAGGGGAATCTTGCAGTCCCTTGTTTGACGATGCATGTACTCCTTCAGACATAGCTCTATCAGCCATGAAATTCTTAAGAACCTCCTCGACAGACTTCTCTAACTCAGTGGGTTCGCCTGACATTATTACTCTTAAACAGGAAGGTCGGGGTAGGCGAATAGATAAGTAGACAAGCGAACAATGATGCCTAGTTTCTAATAACATAGATAGAGACACAATCAATTCTATGTCAGCTCAATTAATCACAGGTGGTAAAAAGTGGTCCTGGCGCAGCGTCCGAAGGGTTAAATAAGTGGTGCCTCGTAACAGATTCTTCCAATGGGAAGGAATGCTTCCATCAATACAAAATTTTCCGTTATGGCGCAGTCTCAACGTCCCAAAAGCAGTTCATCCACCCACAAATCAGTTTCCTAGTCATTCTAGGGCGTCGTTCTAACGGTCGGGGCACCTCCAACGATCATATAGCTTCACCAGGGCAAAGTCCCATTCTGCGCGGTCTTATTGTTCCGGCGAGGTTCAAATCCTGCGAGGTTCCAGCCTGTGAAGTCTTCCATCTGTTATCAGTAGCTTCCTATAGCTTTTCTAACTTGGCTTTCTTTTTATTGATCTTCCTTGCCTTCTTCCCTGTAATCTGAGTCTCTCTAACAGTTTCTGGAATCCTCTTTCCATTCCTATTCTTATCTTCTCCTAGCGCCGTGACTTCGCATTGTTGATGTGCTCTCAAAGGGTTCGAAGTTAATACCCCTTCTCTTATTAATTCCAAGGTGGGTATTCTGCTTTCTTGCATGGATAGGTCCTTCAAACCTTCTTGTGTTCTTTCAACCTCGACAATTAATTCTCTTGCTTTTTGTTGCTTAGACTTATTTTCTCCTTCTTCTATTAGTCGGTCTATTTTTCTAGCTATGAAATCCCTTAGTTCATTATTTTTATTTTATGTAGCTTCTTCCTCTACTTTTCTTCTGATCTGATTCTTCTCAATCCAAGTATTTCCTAACAAAAGTGGGAAATGGGTGTTGTTATCAACAAACTTAATGACTTCAAATTCTTCTTCAGTCGATGTTCCATGAATGATAACAGGTACATTAGTAACTCTTCCACATAGGGTTATCATATTTCCCTTAAACAAGCCTATCCTTCCCAATGAAGGTACCACAGTAGGCTTTCCCAAAATTTCCCTATTATCTTCTGTCATAATATTCACTGGTGTTTCCTCATCCAAGACACAGTATATGTCAAAGTTTTATATTATTGTACTTATGCATTGTTTTACTTTTAGGATCTCTGGTAATCTGACATCTTTGTGATCATTCATTATTTTTTTCAACTGTGATAACATAGTCTGAGATTTCTCTTATTCTTTCTCTTTATGATTTTCTAACATGCTCTTAGTCTCTTGAATTTCTTTTTCTTTTTTCATGTTCATCCTTTCAACTTTAGCAATCATCCTTGGACAATCCTCAACCTCATGACCAACAATTTTACAACAAAGACAAACAGGACCTGTACCAGGGCATTCCTTAGCAAGATGTCTCGGTCTTCTGCAGTTATAACACAATTTAATTCCTCTTTTCATCTTGTATGTTCCCCAACTTCTTTTGTACTGTGCACTAGGATCACAATGCTGGACTTGCAATCTGCAAAAATTATTTCTAAGTTCCTGCATCCACTTATTAGTCCAAAAATTCTTTCTATGCATAGGAATAACATATATTTCTTCATTTCTATTAGCTTTACTTAGATCAACTCTTTCTTCCAACTGTGCCCTAGCCTTCAGACTAGGACAGAATCTATTAAACATACCTAAATTCATGCTTTTGAAACAAAATTTTCACTTATCTTACTCTTATCAAAGCACAGAGCTTTACCTCTTTTAAGATCTTATCTCTTTTCTTCAAATCGGGTTTCTTTCTTAGAACAGAGATTCGCAAGTCAAGTAGAGTACAGCAACGGAACCATTTGTTGGCACAGGGGCATACCCAAGGTTCAACGCTTCAACAGTGCACCAACAAAACCTTAACTACTGGCCCTTTTGACATCACCTACAAAGAAGGCAAAGTCTCACCCGAGGTAGAAGCAGGGGGGGTTACAGGACTTAGGTGTATGTAACCAAGCTGGGACACAGATCTGTGATAATAACACTTCGTAGGGTATTCTAGGAACACTTAGAAGGTGATATGCATTAAATCATTAGCTTCATTAACATCGCAGAACAAACCATAAGATAGATCGGCACAGTAACAATAGAGATTAAGCACTTCGATCGTTTAGCACATAGCATTAAGTTAGATATAACATTCATTCATTCTTAACACAACTAAGCACTAAGCATCAACAGATCTATCTAACATACATAATAAGCAAAGAAATGAGCAGATTCATAACATAACCAACAAAGCACAAAGCAAGCCAAAGACACAAGATATATGTGGTTCACTCCAGTGTGGGGCTACGTCCACCAACTGCTTCGTCTTCTTTATTATCCTTCAATCTCTTGCATTCATCCTCTCTTGTTAACTAAGCCACAAATCCAAGCTTTGCACTAGACAGGAGATCTGTGCACTGTGCACCGGATCCTCCTTCCCAAAACTAGGTCAAGGCACAGAGCCAACTTCTCTATTGAGCACAAAGCCTTACATACATATTCTATTGCACAAATCAACTCAGAACTACTTTTACTTAGCCTCTTTTTCCACTATTTTCCTCTGTCCCTTCTACATTACATTCTTATTTATTTATACTTTTACAATAAGGCCTAATCATGTGTAAACCCATGGAATGACATCCCATAACCCATTACAAAAACCCTAAGGAACCCCTTGTTGGGTCCACATATCCCGGAAAATAAGTGAGATCTGCAATCTCAGCTTCGCTTGGGTGCTCCATCTTCGACCAGCCTGTCGAAGTCCAAAAGTGGTCCAAACCTGACCAAGGTTTCCTCAAAACTTGGTCGAGGGCCAACACGCTCGAACTAGTTGTGCAAATATGTTTGTCCTCTCTTCATAAGCTTGAGGCCTAGTTTCTTGTCGGTTGTAAAATTATGCATTAACCAACTTGTTGATGTACTGAAATATCGCTTCAGGGACGGATTATAAAATATTTTGTAGGTTTATGAGAAGAATATTTCTCTTGCTTTTGCGAGTGAAAGATTGTTTCTTCTGGCGTAATTTTTAATGTAATTCTCATTCTTGTGCTCCCACCATTCACGTATGTCTTGTAGGGTTAACATCTATGCATACATATGCATGCCCATGTTCAGAACTACCAGCAACGGAATCAATGTTGTAATCTAGGGGAAAGTAGGGAGAGTTTCCAATAGTCCTTAAATAAGCAACATAGAAGATACACACATATAGATATAGAAAAAGACATACACAAGTAGTGAGAGCCCAAAGATCTCTATTTATTAAAGGATATAGCAATGTAGTACAAGGTATACAATCTCACACACAGAGCTATCAGATTCTCTATGTGCTTGTCTATTTGTATTCATATATGTCTAGTTACAAGGCACTTGTAACTACTTAACTGCCCGGGTCGGTCAGTTATCAGATGCTTCAACCGACTTACATTTTTTACTACAATAGTTGACCGACTATTTCTTAGTCGACTGGCGGGTCTAGTCAATAGAGTCAACTAGCCCCTACAACACTACCCCATGATAAAATATTTTCCAAATTTCTCTATCTCTTCCATCAAAATATATTTTTCTTTCCCATGCCTAATTGAAGCTATACATTATTCTGGGATTACCAAATACTCCATAGTTAAATTAATCAATTTATCAATGGGAGGTTTCTCAATTATGGTTTGTTGATGTATGAATTTCTCTGTGGCTTCAAAAGTGTCTTACTTATCATTTTCTGGATTAAAATTATTGGTTTCTTTGGTTTCTTGTTTCTCTTCTTGATTTTTATTCTTTGTGGCTTCCTCTTTGCCTTTTTCTTCCTTTAGCTTCCTTTCCAATTCTACTTTTTCTTCCTAGATCTTTTTCAATTCTAATTCTATTTTTTTCTCATTATCTTCTTTCTCTAACCTTACTCTCCCCACTTCAACTACCTTGATTTTCTTCTCCTCTTCTTTCTTTTTCAATTGTTCATCTTCAAGAAGCTTCTCCTTTCAATTTTAGCTTATGTTGTTGGGTATGTGCTATATTATTTGCATGACTAGATTCAGTTTCTACTATATTGCATTGGGCCCATAGGGGGTTTGAGGGGGGGTCACGACAGCACCCCAAAGAAAAAAAATTGCCATGAGAAACATGTCGCATTTTTTGCCTCATTTTTCGTGTCGCCTTGATTTTCATGTCCATTGTTGGGTGGTTTTTCAGAACATGGCTTTTGTCGATGGTTTTCTATTTCTGGTTAAGGAATTAGGGTTGTTGACTAATCCAGGTCATTGGGTTAGGGTTTTGGATGTCGTTGGCTCCTATATGTATATTGTATTATAAACAATGTATCACAATGAATGAATATAGAATATGTTGGTTTTCCTGGTTTGGATTTCCAGACAAAAATCTTTGTGTAATGTGTGTATTTTCCATTGTATCTTTTATGTTCTTTTATTGAAAATTTGTTTGCAGTAAAATATTGTACAAGGTTAAAATATACACTTGCCTTATTTCTCTTCAAAACGTGTACCTTATTTTGAAGTTTGATCTTTACGCTATAGACTCTCCTAAAATTCTTCCCAAGAAGTGGCATTTTCAAAAGGAAATTCATGATCCCAATATTCATAAGCATATGATCAGGTCACAACAACATAAAGGTTATGTTTTAAAACTAAAACATCAGGATCATGTACCCTGAATTGACCTTCTAGGAACCTATACTCTAACATAACATTTTCTTCTTGTCTTACTTGTTTGGAGTGACTCAACCCATAATTCCCAATAAACATATTGTAAGGAATGAATCCTTTTCTCCTGGAAACTTTTATTGAGGCATTAAAACCATGGAGGATAGTTTGGTGTGCTTTCTCTACTAGTATCAACCTATTTGGGACATATTTTCACAAAATATGAGGAGGAGGAGTCACTCCATATATCCTAATATAAGTGTGATCTTCATTCATATACCAAATTCCAATTCTTCTCAATAAGATCATAGATTCTTCATTCAATCTAAGGAATTGCTTACAAAAATTAGCATGTATAGTTGAGAAAAGAAGTGATCACATGATTGTGCATAATTGATTTCGTACTTATCTCCCCATAATATATTACCATAAACATGAATAGGACTTCCAACTATATTATAGTTCCAATTTAGACGTGGAAAATAGTTGTGTACACACACAATATCAAGAAAATAAGAAACCATGTAAAATGTAGGGAGTATCTCAGTGATTGGTTTCTTAACCTCCTCTATGGCTCTTTTCATTGCATGTGATAAAATTGCAACCCTGTTGAATATAGAGCCACTTGTGATTACAATATTAAAAACTAGGACCCAATCATTCTTAAAGTGGGTACATTCACATCAAAGCCATGGCATAAATATAAGGATCTCTTATCCTCAACCCACCATCCTACTAATATCTTTTTAACATCGTGATCTTGGTGAAATTGCTCCACAAATCCAGTGATCATGTATTTTTTAGGTTCATGCAATCTATAATATTTTTCCAATTCAGATGGTTGGAAAGAGGAAATACATTTTTCCCTCATCATTTTCTATATCAGTGTGTTTGATAATCCATTATATAGCCTCTGAATAGTGCATCACAATGGTTCTAGGAGAAACAGTATATAGGTGGGACCTTTTGTTATTGGAAAAAACAAAGTCATATATATTCATGAGTGTTGGATCACTAGGAGGGATAACATCAAGGTAGTCCCCTTCTCTGAATTTTCTATATATGTCACCCCATCCAAAAAAAAATACTGAAGGAATAATGATTGCTTCAGTATCTTTCAAAATGGGCCTAATTGACTCTATATTATGTTTAGCCAATTGAATCACAACTGCATAATGCTCTGGAGTAACTTACATATCACCATCAATTATCTATGTAGTCTAAGAAACTTCAACAATTGATTTCTTTCCTTTTGGGGATTATCTTGGAGTTTTGGGAGTAGATTTCCTTGGAGGCATACTAAAAACAATCAAAATTGATCTAAAATTACCATTAACGCGTTATTTTTACTCAAAGCAAACCATACTCTGTCTAACTATTTCTAGCTATTAAAATAGAGCTTCTTATCAAATGCATACAACAGTAACAATTCAAGAAAAACATTCAAACTAGACTTTAACAAAATGAATCAGCAGTGCAAATGAATAAGATTCAATTTTAGGGAACTTAACTGTGTTAATTATCACTCACGGTGAAACTACAACAAATATTTGAATCTTCTTTGCTAAGAAGGAAATGATGGATGTGTAAACCCTCAAACTTGCTCCACTGTGGAAAAACACTTTGCAAAAGCTTTATTGTTTGAAAAAAAATGCATGTTATTCAGATTTTAAATTTGATTTAAATTCATAAAATCATGATATTTCTAACCAGAATATTGAAAATTCTTTGGCTCATTTAATCCCATAAACGTTGGATAAGACAATCAATATTTCTAACATACAAATTATCCATTACACAGTGGTGTTGTTACTTTCGGTTTCAAGTGTTAGTGGACCAATGTTGAAATTTCGGTGGTCTAAGATAAAAATTTCCTCCTGCTTTAACCTAAAATTTATATGCAAAGAAAAATTTTAGTAGTGGTTAAAACCACTTTGTCCAAAGGAGAAAGTAAGATAAGTGCTCTCGAGAAAGTTCGAGGATGACCCCACTAAAATTTTGTTTATGGATAAAAATTATCACCATGGCAATGAACACTCTACACTTTGGTGGAGTTAAATTCAAGATTTAAACTTTGACTAAATTTCCAACCCTCCTCCATCTCATCGAGAATCATACTTTGCATAATAGTCCTCAAGGGACAACACTTTCTACATTGATGGAGTAGATTTTGGAATTTGAACTCTGACCAAAGTGGAAACTCTCCTTCACAAAACATTTTTGGGGAGAACTTTTGACTTTAAACTGTGATAAAAGTGTGAATGCTCCTTCAATAGGTAAATTCATCTGGGAAGACTTTAAACTTTGAACAAAGAGCAAAGTGAAATTTCAACTTTTATTAAAGTCAAAAGTTGCATCCGCTATGCAATTTTTCGAGAGGAATTTGAAAGTCTTAGACTTAGAATATTTTCAAAGTTGAAAATCAAAAAATAAAATAAAAACAAAGAAAATTGTCAAAAGGAAAACTAAAGACAATTGCTCAAAAATAAGGTTTTCATTAGTATTTAAAATGGAAAGATTTCAAAGAGAAAAACAAAAAGAAGTAAGAAGAAATTGGAACCCACAAATTTTTAAAAACGTGTAGGGTGTGTTTAGGTAATGCCTTTCAGTTTGAGTAATGCAATAGTTACTTTTATGCATATAATGAATGGTGTGTTACATCTATTCATAGAATTTTTTGTCATAGGATATATACATGACAATGTTAATCTTTATTTATTCATGGGAGGAGCATGGGGCATGTGATTGTTGGAGGTGAGTTGAAGGTCAATATTGCAAATATAGAGGCCATAATTAAATGTCCCACTCATATTAATGTAATTAAAATTAGGATTTATGTGGGATTTTCCCAATATCCGAGGAAGTTCATAGCATCATTTTTAGTTGTGGAAGCATTATTTCACATTATGACATCCATTGGTAAGAGTTTCTAGTGAGGTAAGATTCAATAAAAAGCATTCAAACAATTAATAAAAAGATTGATAAAGCCTCAGTCCTAACACTATCTAACTTACAAAATCCATTTGAAGTGGAAATAGATTAGTGATGATTTTAATGGATATGTTATGGGTGCAATGTTAATGCAATGGGAGAGGTTAATCTGGTATCATTCAAAGATATTCCATGAAGTGGCATTGGAGTACCATAGCTATGGTGAGGAAATCTATGCCTTGGTGTAGACATTGAAGAGATGGAAGAACTATTTATTTCATAAGGATAACCATCATCCATATTAATCATCGTTATCTGCAATACTTGCAAACACGAAGTGAGCTTCAACAAGACATTTTAATTGGATGGGATTTTTACAACAATTTATGCTAGTGATCAAATACTAGAAGGGAACCACCAACAAGTTGGTTGATCTATTTTTAATATTGTTGACACCAAAAATCACACCTCTAGGATCCATTAGGCACATGCAGCCATTCACCCATGAAGCATATAAATAAGAATATGTTGAAGATGAGGATTTCAATCTATTAGAAACTATAGGGTCTTGAGGAACAAAGACATAACATCGATTACCATCTCTAAGATGGACTATTATAAAAAAATAGGAATGGTGTGTGTGCCAAAGGAATAAAGAGTGCAATTAAGAAGGAAGTTCATACATCTATAATTCTTTGGCATTTCAGTTTTTGGAAGACTGTGATCAACTTGCAAAGGTATGTTTATTATCCCGAGATGAAATAAGTAGATAGGTTGTATATTGCATTGTGCCAACAAGCTAATAAAATGTAGCAAGAACTATACAACCCACTTTGAGTACCTACAATACCATGGGAAAATATATCTATGGAATTTGCAAGGAAAAGAAGAGGGCATGACTACCTATATAGTGTGCTAGTTGATAGTTCCAGTAAATTGTGGATCACAATGTCTTGAAAGAAGAATATAGAAGGAGAAGAAGAAACAATATTGTTCTTTGAAAAGGTATTCATACAATTTGGAATACCAAGGAGCATCATCTCTTATATAAATACTATATTTCTTAATACATTTTCGACTTCATTATGGATGAAGTTGGATAGTAAATTGAAGAGATTCAAAACCTTCCACCTGAAAATTATTAGGAAGATGGAGGTGGTTGTGAATATGGCTTTGGTTTCATTTTTAATGCAATAAAATCAAAATCATCCAATTACCTAGGATGAAATTTTGATTTACATACAACATTCCTATAATAGGGTTCTCCAAGCTTCCACTAGTAAGAGCCTTTTTGAAATATATGTTTGGGTATTTTCTACCATCACCATTGGGTCCTATATATGGATAGGTTGAAGCATGGTAATAAATCTCAAGTGATTTTTTAAAAGCAGAGAAGTTTACAAATAAGATCATGAATATACACCTATAATTTTAGGAGAATCCAAATAAATATTAGAAGAATTACAAGGCCACACATGATCAATATATGGTTGAAAATACTTTCATAGTAGGAGACTGAATCTAGTTGCATATGAATAAGGAAAGGTTGTGAGGTCCATGAAAGAAAATCAATGCCTTGAGATATGAATCTTTTGAAGTATTGGATTAAATAGGAAATGATGCTTATAAACTCAGTATTGCTCCTTATATGTGCATTTACTCACTAGTAAATATAGAAAGCTTGAAACTCAACAAGTCATCCATGCACGATGACATCAAAGAGAGCAAATTTTAGGACCATTAGATGCACATGTAGAATTACCAAAAGATACGATTATGCAAAACAATATCAAAATGACTAGAAGGGGTCAAGAAAAACTTTGGTGAATAGGACTGAATGGACAACTACCAACCAAAATGGCACTCAAAGTAGAAAGTTGAGGGATTGTTTCTTCATATTCTTCATATGTAATGTTTTTGGATCCAAAAAAAAACCTAAAAGAGGGAGGGATGATTCAAAATGGGTTTAGATAGTTTATATATTTCTTTGTTGATGTTATGGAATGGGGAAGATTGTTGATCTAAAAGAGTGTTTTATGGTATTTAAGATAACATCATGAGGATAAATCCCCATGTGTTTTTAAAGAGGTGGTATTCCCCTATATTTAAACAATATACAAGAATATAAAAAGTTTATGAGACAGGACGAAGCTTATTATTGAAACAAATATTCACATGCAAAGAGTACCTGAGGAAAGACCAGGCTGTAGATTTTAACCTTGTACAATTATTTACTGCAAATAGATTTTCAATAAAAGAACAAAAAAGATACAATGGAAAATACACACATTACACAGATATTTTTCCCCTGGAAACCCAAACCAGGAAAACCAGCATATTCTATATTCATTCACATCATACATTGTTTACAATACAATATACATATAGGATCACGTAGAATCCAATAACCCGAATTAGTCAACAACCCTAATTCATTAACCAAAAATAGAAAACCATCAGAGAAAAACATGTGCTATGATTCATTAACTTAACTCTTCCTCGTCTTATGATTATGGTTGTGGATTCATCACCTAATAAAAAATTACCTCCATCATACCTTTCATATTCACATAACCACTCCCTATGGGGAGTCATATGAAAGGATGCACCTGAGTCAGCCATCCATGCCTCATGATCTGCATGTGTGATTGAAGAAGCCAAGTACACATCCCCTCCTTTCTTGGAGGTATTTTCTTCTATAGAGGGACTACCTTCAGATCCCTTCACTCTCCCAATGTTTTTGGGTCTACATTGCTTCTTGAAGTGCCCTTCTTTTCCACATCTCTAGCATACCTCTACAAATTTTCCAAGATATTTATATCTACCCTTAGATTTAGATCTCCCACTTGAGGACTTAGATCTATTTATTTCCTAGGAGCATCCTCTTGCAAATAATGCATATGTGCTCTATCCTTCCATGTCCTTCCATCTCATCTCCTCCAACAACAAAGATGAGACCACATCATCGAAACTCAAGGTATTTTTATTACTACCTATGGTCACAACTAGACTATCCCACAAGTCTGGTAAAGATAAAATTAAATTGATACACTTATCTTCATCTGAAATTTTAATCTCAGCGGATAATAACTGACTTACCATAGTATTGAAGGCGTTCATATGCTATGTCCCAGAGTCTCCATCTCTCATCTTCATGTTATATAGCTTCTTTCGTAGGAAGAATTTATTTACCAGGGACTTAGATTGATACAAGTTCCCCAACTTATCCCATAACTCCTTGGTTGTAGCTTCCACTGACACATTCAGTGATACTGAATCTGAGAGACACAGTCAGACTATGCTCTTCGTCTTCATATCCAAATTTTTCTAGTCATCTACTGACATTCCTGTAGGTGTAGCACCTAGATCCACCATGATCCATTGATTTGTGTCTCCCAACAGATCTTCCATCTTGAGCTTCCAGAGCTCAAAAATTTTCCCATTAAATTTCTCGATCTCTATTTTCGAACTACTTGTCATTTCTTTTCACTTGAAGAATCAATACCATAGATATCCCACTATAAAAAGACCTATCACAGTCTCGAGCCAAACCCCTGACCACAAAGGTGTCCCCCTGAATCCAATAATTTCTCTGATACCAAATGTATATTTTAACTGTGTACAATTATTTACTGCAAACAAATTTTCAATAAAAGAACTGAAAAGATACAATGGAAAATACACACATTACACAGAGATTTTTCCCCTAGGAACCCAAACCGATAAAACCAACATATTATATATTCATTCACATCATACATTGTTTACAATACAATATACATATAGGATCTCATAGCATCCAAAACCCTAATCCAATAACTTGTATTAGTCAAAAACCTTAATTCCTTAATCGGAAATAGAAAACCATCGGCAAAAACCATGTGCTGAAAAAACACCCAAAAATGGACACAAAAAATCGCCAAAAAAAAATCAAGGGCGCTACCCCCGAATCCCAGGGACCCCCTGGGAAAGCTGGTGCTCCAACCCCTCTTACCCCCCTGTGCACCCGATGCAACATAGACACTAGTTCTAACGATGCAAAGAATATAACGCATACCTAACACATGGATATCACATAAAATAAATATTCACACTATAATACAAGATTATAAACCAAGAGAGAAAATAGTCTCATAGAATGGCATTTCCATCATAGTATTCAACAAAATAAGACACATTATTTAGCACAAGGAAATAATATAAGGACTTCATATGGAATAGAAGTTTAAATGATCATTCAATTAAGATCCAAAAATATTTTGATAGACACACATTTGAAGTCTCATGCTTAAAATTAAAAGTCTAAGAAATCACTAACGTAATGTCCTAAATAGTTCTTTGGGAACCTCAAAAAATAATAGATGTCTTTGTTAAAAATAATAATGTTTGTAAAGTTCATAAAAAGTAAATTTTATTTTCCCTTCAAAGAGGATTGGGATTGGTCTCCTGTGGACCATGAAACTAAAGAAAGACCTGGAAGACAAAAAGCAGACAGTCAGGGGTTAGCCTTTGGTTTTCACAAATTATGAAAGAGGAAAGGCAAAGTGACTACTAACTAAGAAATAAAAAGAGGTGAGATCAAAACAAAGTGACTACTTGACTTATTATGATGGAATATCCAAACCCTTATCTTCTTGTTGATGTGTCTTTAATAGGTTGTTGTTACGCTAGAGTGGCATA
>JASDQU010012951.1:189718-203760 GCA_032191745.1 Picea mariana | reverse complement strand
GGGGGTCCTGAATAACTTTCCGTAACTGGAATTCTACACTCCTTAAATGACAGACTCCAATGTTTGGTTTGGGTGGCCTTGGAGAATTTACTCTCCAACCTATTCCAAGGCCCTATCCTGAGCTAATGTGTGCACCCTACAAACAGAAAAGTCTACTTGATTTTATTTAGTGTTTCTTTTAATGGGCTTTTTAAATCTCAAGGTGCGGAAACGAAACTGGTGGTGTGTAAAACAAACTCAAAGCAAAATGCACAGAAATGCTTGGAAGCAAACTTTTTCTAAAATGCAAAACCAGCAACTTTTCAATGAAAAGACTTCTTTTATTTTCCAGATTTACTAAGATTTTATGCAGTAAATGAAGAGAACTTTCACTCAGATCTGCGAGCTACTTATACTAGACATGCACTGCAAAAACTTATGCAAAAGACTTCTTTCCTAGCTACTGCTGCAACAACTCAATCTTCAAGTCACAAAGAAAATGAAAGAAATTTTTATTTATTTATTGCAAAATAATGCAACTAGGAAAAATGATGACAAGATAAAAACCAAGAGAATGAAAAGAAAACTCTGGCTTAAAGCGCAGATCGCAAACAGAATCAGAGCACAAAAATGATGAAAAGCAATCAAGACAACACCGATTCGAACACTTGCCTAAAAACCATAAAATAAATATATTTTTCTTTCTTTTGTCTTTTCTATCGAAAAATCAGATAACAAGCACAAGCTAAGGGAGAAATGCCCTAACCTGCTGACTGTGCAGCCCTAGACTCTAAACCTCTGAGAGGAGCTCTTCTCACCACAGGAGGGGATGACTTCCCCACCCAAGCTGAAAAGATACCTAACAGACACGCGACTGTCACCAAGACAGCACGCGTATAACCGCGTGCTGTTCCACTACAGCGCACGGGTACCCGTGGGATAAACCTAAGCAGGCCGTGGGTATGTCTAAAAACTAATATAAAATCACACACAGACAGTCTAGTCCCAAAAAAGGCTTCTGGTACTAATAACCAGAGTCTCTGACAGGCTGAGATGCTATCACTCTAACAGAAAAAGCAAATTTGCAAAAAAGAAAAGCTAATGTAAAGAAACACACAACAAGACAGACTGAAACACAAGACAATAGACCAATTCAGACCCAGACAGGATCCAGAAAGCCCCCTGAGAAGATGAACTTCTGACAGGGGAAGAGGGGACTGCCTCTTAAACTTCCTGGACTCTACATGCTACTAAAGCTACTACAACACGCATTCACACGCGCACTGTAAGAGCTAGGGCACGGGTCACCCGCGGGCAGGGCTTCTGTAGGCCGCGGGTACCTCTGTGTGTCCCGAAAATAAATGTCGAGCGTCAGTCAAGGAAAACTGGTATTGATAACCAGGTTCCCTGCTAGCTTTCGACTTAACAAAAAACAAAAACAACAAAGAAACAACAACTTAATTCTTGGAACTACCAAAAAGATCTTTAACCAAATCGAGGAACCCTAAGAGTAAAATGTCCCCAGTGGAGTCACCAATTCTGTTGTGGGGTATTCTACCCTACGAACTAGCAATCTAGGGCTCTAAACTTGCATGCATATCATGACCCTTTCTAAGCTACTTTTAACCTTCTACCCGAATCTGAAACCCCTTTTTTTTTTGCATGCACACAAGGGAAGAGTGAACCAACCTTTTTCCGATGGTTGAAGTAGATCCTCCTTTGAGATTTTATCCTCCTGTTGCTGTTGCTCCTTCCAAAAAGCTTCCCTGCAATCAAGACAAAACTATGCATGCATGCTACTGATCTAGTATAGGGTTAGAGATAAAACACAAATCAAATAACATACATAAGACTCATGTCTTCGGGACGAGAAAAGCATCTTTTTCATTAACCTCAATATGAACCAACTTACAATGATTTCTGAGGCCAGTCACCGTTCCACGATCCTGATCCTGGGCTCTTCCTCTTCTTTTTCCTCCGACTGCTATGCTTGAACTCCTCCTAAATCTTGAGGAAAGGCTAAAGGGTTGGGACAATAATGGACTTGGCAATTTGGCAGAGTTTCTTTGCTATGATTTTTCCCCTTTTGAATAGTACCCCTACCCCTCCTTTTATAGGCTAGAAGGAGCTAGGGTTTTTGGTGAACTCTCAGCCATGCATGGCTGGGAGTTCTAGTTAACTGACAAAAATCTCTTCGTCCCGGCGGAAACTTTCCCAATTTTTTTCTTTGTTAGGTAAACGCGGGCTGTAGTGGGTTTGCCCGCAGGTACCCGCGTGCAGTAGAAGGACAGCAAGCGGTCACCTGCGCCCAGTGAAAGGTTAGGGCGCGGGTTCCTTGATTTAAGTGGTTTTTTGAGGATTTGTTCAGCATGGCTTTGGCTAGGAAGAGGCATGAGTTGGCCTGATGCCAAGTAAACCTGTGTGGTGCATTTTAGCGTTATAACAGTCCCCGAGAGGGAGTGGAAAGAAATTATTCTCGATGCAAGAGAATTAGTGATGAAAGCACAAGGGAAGAAACCACCTGGCCCTGGAAAGTAAGAGGTGTTTTCAATTTACTATGATGGTGTTTTGTTTACTTTACGAGGAAAAAAATCAATATCTAACATATTTCAAAATACTGCATAGACTCCAAGACACTTCCATGGAAACAAAGGCAAGACAAGACAAACACGACCAACATAAACTAGGCCAAGGTGGTTATAGGAGATTGAAGGCACGAGTTGTAAGTGCCTAAACAGTTTACCTTTTGTTTATCATAGTCACAAAATATGTAATTCATTGTAGCTAGCGACTAATGATTTTGATATTGCTCAATGCAGGGGGATTTGTTCAACGAAAAAGCCACAGAAGAAGATCTAAAGTTCGGGTTCATGCTGGGTTTTGATGGTGTGGTGGTGCATCGAAGAACCTTGGGGAAGTCACCATGTGTCTCTCTGGAGGAAATGGTAAATAAAATGAAATTAAAAACTTGTTGATTAGTTTTTACTCATTGATTACTTGTAATGTAAAATATATTTTTTATTCATTTAAAATGTAAAATAATGTGCGTCTTTTCCACATTTGCAGGAGAGTAATAATTCTACCAATGCTCCTAATGTACCCGATGAACCACATCCTGACCCCCATATTGATTCAAGAGTTGTTGTCGAAGGACCATTACATAGTGGTATGCATGCATTTTTAATGTTTTTCCATTTTCCAATGAGTATTAATATTTAGAGTATATTCTGTACTAAATACTTATATTGTTTCATATGGCAGAGCATGTAGATGTTGATCGAGAGAAGAGATCAACAAGCACATAAACAACAATGTGGCCACCAGCTACTATTTCTATTGCACTAGTTAATCCATGTATAAAACATTGTAATTAAATTTGTATTAATTAAATTTCCCTAGGAACAGTGAATAACAATATCACTCAAATTTTTTTTGTTGTTGCAACAGTGGATGCCCATGCGCATCCTCAACCTCCACGTCGAAATACTAGAAGTTCATCATGGCATGAGGTGTTGAGTACTGATGATGCAACACTTCAAGAAGGCCCAATAACTGTGGGGGATCAGTTAAATGATGATGACGACAACTTAATTTCTACTTTCATGGATACCAAGAAGAAGAAGAAGAAGAAAAACAAATGATTAGACATTTTATTATTAATATAATTCCAATATATTTCTAGTCCAATGTAATTTATTTTGTTTTCCTAAATGTCATGAATGTTATTTTCTTTCATGTTTTTTGTTTTAGCACATGGCGATGAATGTTTTTTTCTTACATTTAATGTTACTTTCATTTCTAATTATAGTTTAAAAATCTAGATAGATTTGGTATGGGGAAATGAGAGTGATGTGAGAGGAGGGGAGGGTCCAAAAGAGTTTCCACCTTCATGTGGTTGGTCCTGTTTAGTAGAGAATAATTTATTCTTGAAACAAAGAGAAGCTCATTCAGGTATACGCCTTTAGTCATTAATTTGTAGAGTTTGTTACATATTTAATTACTATTCTAAAATATAATTAAGTCATGTGATGAATCGCGGGATGGTGAGGAGCAACATTGGAGGCACCCCATCACTCAAAGGTATGGATCTTGTTAAGGACTGGTTTAAGGTGATTTTTAGTTGATTTATGACTATCATGATATTTCGTAATGAATGTGGAGATCAATGATTTATTTTAGGAAATTTGAATTTAAGAAGATAAAGTTATGTTGACTCCACGAGTGTTAAGGATGCATGACAGTGGGCACAATCCCCAAGGTATGTCTCTCTAACCAACATTGTTGCTAGCCTAAATCAATGTAGTACACACTAAATGAGGTGACCCTGAGGTTCATCATTCTCTTCATATGCTTCTTGCTCCTCCTAGGAGGTTCAAACCTCCTAACCTAACCTATAAGGCTACCCCTACATACCTCGGCCTACCCTAAGCCTAACCTACATCCTAATCCTAGCAATCCTAGACTCTTAGTAGCCTAATGCAAGACATCTAGACCTAATCTCTATAGCTCCCTAAAGCTACTAAGGCTACTAACTTGGTACTCAAATTAGGACTAACATAACTATTACAAAGATAGTCCCACCATTTTAATGCTAGATATTAATTCACTCTGACACAGTCCCCCATTCTTTGATGTTTTGGGGCAATTAATATATCATTTGATTTATTGCAATGTCTAGAACAACATACCATTGTAACTTTGTTCGATTGTCTCCAAAATTACTCTGTATTTTTCATCTAGGGAATTAACTGACTAAAGCCAATAACTTGGATCATGTTCCTTCTAACTATATTTAGATACTAAGTTCCGTATAAGTATACCTTGCAATTGTTGTTGTCACCATGTTTGTGTGGGTTTGTTCTTTTGGTCACTTGGTTATTAAATATTTCCTTGAGCTAATGATATAGTTGAACCCGTGACAATCACACAATTGTAATTATGTTCCCTATAGTTAAGTGAAACTTATAATCATTTATCATAAATAAGGAAATGATTTTTTTCTTAAATTTGGATTTGAGTCCTAGTTGATGCCATAATTTAGATTTATGTGTTGTGTGGTGATTAAATGTAGCAATGGGAAGAACTTCTTATCATTAAATTGAGTTCAGTAATGAGGTGTGTATTGGGAAGAACTTCCTCTAGACTGTCTACCATTTGACTATTGTAAGATATTTTTTCATCCCCAACCTACCTAACGTTGACCTATTTTCATACTAGCTCACCCTAGGATATTTCCCCTTTCATGAGCTAGCAAATATAGGTATTCATTGACTTTTTGAGCCATTTCCTTGGCATAAAATATGGATCCATGGTGAAAATTCCTAATGCATATGCACTATGTGATAACTCTCACTAATACATGCATGATGGAAAATATTGGTTTTGTGAGTTGTACTAGAAAAAACAAAAACTGTGTATGTGCATTATTGGCATGTGTGAAAAGTGAAGGATTAGGGTGATTATCATTAAGATATGCTAGTGAATCTATAGATTTTCTATGTATATGTCATTTATAAAGAGACAAATCTATGAAAACCAATATTTCGAGATCATGGAGGAGTTATTGGATATATTGGTGTGCACAAAAATAAGAGTGGTAATTCTATATTAGATCCATTGTGTTGACTATTCTGAATTTTCTTACAAGGAGTGTAGATTTGCTAGGATTGACCATGATCTATTTCTCAATAAGTTGTAGATCAATTGTAGAATGGTGGAACCTATAAATTTTACTACTTTGCAAGAATAAGATTTATATTCTACTCATGCCTTGGTATACTCTATGGAACTCGATCAAATTTAGTTCGATTCTAGTGGCTCTACAATAAAGATTAAAAAATTTCTTCAAAGATTATGCCTCCCTAAGTGAACCAACACTAAAGAGGTGGATATTGTTGACATAAAGGATATGGATTAAGGACAAGCAATCTGTTAATTAAAACAACAAAGGATGAGAAGGGTATCCACCCTTCAATCTAGTTCTTGAATGGACAGTTAAAGCTCGTGTAATTCAATATAATCCTTAAATACAACCATCTTACTCTGCCATAAGAATTTTGGTTGACAAATCTTAATTACAATTGTCTTTTTTATGTCAATACAATACAGGACTTGTTTTTCTACCTCGACAGAACTACTCTCATATCTGCAAGTTCACATAACTTTGATGTTATTTCTTCCATTTGGCTTGGGCATTTTCCAAATTATATTTCTGTATTGTTTCCCTTCGGAATGATTTTGAAAGAATGTGTGTTCATCACCTCTAGATAGTCATACTTCTCTGCTCTGCTCTTCTATATTGTTTCCCAAGTACATAATGAAATTATTCTTTTCTGTAGCTTGCTAGTCTGGGCTTATATTTTTATTTTTTTTTAAAAACCCAATGTTAGTCGCTCTAGCGACTAACATGTTCGTCACTTGTATTGCCATTTGGTCGCAAAGTATGTCACTTGGTTGCTCTAGTGACTACCTGTTCGTCCTTCGTTTAGCCTTTTTAGCTTCAGTTTTGGTCGCTCTAGCGACTAATCTTCGTCGTTCTACCGACTCAGCGTGGTTCATTGGCTAAGTTTGTCAGGGTTGTTTTTGTCTCTCTTACAACTAATATTAGTCGTTAGACCGACTAATATTCATCACTAGCTGACTAATTATGGTCACTAGAGTAACCAAGGTTATGTTTTCCTTAGAGATTCTAGCAAGGCTTGCGACTAAAGTTGGTCGCTATACCAACTAATTTTTGTCGTTTGACCAATTAATGGTAACTTTTCCCTGTTGTGAATAGGCTTCTTTTCCTGGTTGCTAGACTGATGAATATCCATGTGTGGCTGCTAGACCGACGAATTAATTTTGACAAAAAAAAAAAAATCATCTAGGTCGCAACAACGACCCTATTCCGACGAAAATTTGTCTCAACTTCGTCACAAAAACGTTCAAATTTAATAGTGTGTACTTCCTGGTGAAATCCTACAAAAATCCCGTCCTCTTCCATTTCCATTAGTTTTCTTATCCTCTCCTATTCTGTGCCTCTTTCTGTCATGTTGGTAATCATTGCTATGCACAGACTGGGTACTAGAAATTCTAATGGCACCACTGCTTCCTGCCCATACACTACTATGAATGGTGTTTTTCCTGTCATTTTCTTACATGTGGTCCTATATACCCATAGTACTGCTAGTATTTTCAAGTCCCAATCATCCCTGTTAACATTCCAAATCTTAGTCAATGGATTTTCCAAAATCTTATTGAAATCTTCTACTATTCTATTTTCTTTAGTATGATATGGTGTACTCTTCCGGTGATAGACTTCAAACTCCTCAGTCATCACCCTGATGGTATTGTTAATAAATTGAGTGCCTTGGCCACTCATCAATATTCTGGGACATACAAATATGGTGATCACTTGTGTTACACATTATTTTCGTCACCCTTATGACTGTTAATGATGTAAACCTATCTGTTGCCTTCAGAGGGGTTAGTGGCCTGAATTCCGGAAGAAAGAAGGGAGAAGAACTTTTCCTGAGAGAAGAAGTTGTATTTTCCTTTGTAAAAACTCTATTAAAGAGTATTTACACAGGCTTCTCTATACACAGGGTGCGAAAATGCCTTATTTCTGTAGGCTGTACTAAATCTAGGCTGTGGAGTTTCTGTAGGCTAGACTATAGCTAGGGTGCAAAAATACCTGTACGTGGGAAAAACGAGTGTCTTCTCGATGCTTCTAGAAGAAGTTTCTATGGTGAGGTGGCCTCCAAATGGTTTGGATCTTATTCGGTTTCATAATTTAGTGGGATCATCCTAACCTCCTCACCTTATCCTCTTAAGCTTATAAAAGGAGAGGAGCTCTCACGGAGAAATTTAGATTGACTTGTTATTGAGTTTTGTAGCTTGGAGTTTTTGGAGATTGTATGTTAGCTTTGAGCTTTGCTTTGTCAAGATATATCATGAGTATATATCATATCTACAGTCTTAGAATCCATGGATTAGAAGTGTGTGGGAAGAAAGGAACCGTTGGAAGGAACCTAACAAGATCAAGGCATCTGTTTGTATCTTTCTTCCACATTCTTTAATACAGATATACTTTTCTTTCCTATATGAATTTTATTTGTTCATATTGTATGATTCCTTGATCATGTACATAGTTTCATATCAAATAGACTATGTTATTCTTATCTTCGATGGCTTGTGTTTCTTTGCAGATATTTATCCATAAGCCTCACGACAGAGCTTGGATTGCATTGGCGAAGTCAGATCTTCAATATTTAAAAGGTATGTTCTAGATCCATTTCTCATTTTATAATAGAATCTAAGGAAAGAGTAGTGTACTATTTTTTTTTGTTCTAGATCTAGGTGGATCTAGGGGGATTGATTTGTGTTCGCACTTAACAATTAGCCCGATAACAAAATTGGCGACTCCACTGGGGAACAAACTATTTTCCTAGTTTTTCTTTCTTTCTTTCTTTGATTGCATGGGTTATGCTCTCTAAGTATGTGGGGGATACATCCAGCCTCTCTGGATCTGAAATTTCTTTTAGACTCTTTGCCCTTTTTCCAATTTTCCTTTGTTTACAGGCATTTCCGCACTGTATCCCATATGCAGCCTCTCGAAACCTTAGATCGTCGCACCTTTGTTGTTTAGACCAGTGCGGAATCTCCACACCCTACCCATATCTAGCTTGTGGAAACCTCAAATCGCCGCACTGTACCTTACTGCTGGGTTGCAACGTCTCCTGTAGAAATTTTTGGATTAGGTCTTTTTGTCTCCTGACACCCAATTTTTCTTTGATCACCTGGGATGAACTTTTGGAGATTGTATTTGATTGTTTATAGTCTTCTTGATAGTTTTTTAGATTCTTTTAGCCATCTTTGCTTTGTTTTCTTTTGAAATATTTGTTCTCTTGCTTTGAGTGTCTTTCAGTTACAAAGCATTGTTTTTCTTTAGAATGGTTTGGTGAAAGAACTTTTTTTTCTTTTATTGAATAATTCGTGTTAAAAGAGAAAATTTGTTTGGGTCGATTTATTTTATAGAGATGTGATATTTCTTTTAGCTATATTTTAAATGAAAAGTTTTAATTTCTTTCTTTATATTAGATTGGGGGCATCCTTGCATTTGAAGTAGTGAAATTGCATGATTTTTGGCATTTTTTGGTCTTGAAATCTTAAAATAAATTCCAAGAATTGTGTATTGGTGTACAGTCTCTTTGGCTCATTTATTGAAGATCTTGATATTGATGAGTTTAATAACATTTTTGGGACATTGTGCATCTGGGAATGGTAAACATTTTCTCCTTCTTGTAATATAGCTTTCATCAAAGTGAAATATTTTCATTCTCATTTCTTTGCATTGTTTAGAGTCGGTCAAAACATCATTTCGTCCACGCCATTTTCCTCTTGAGTAACAACAACCTTAAAAATAAAACGCTTATAAAAATTGATTAGACATTTTTATATTTTCTGGTAGCAAACCTACATTAGATTAGTTGTAGGCATTTGGAATAGGTGTGAAAGATAAATTTCCAAAGCTGCAAACAAACATAGAATATTGTGTTAGGGAGTGGTAAATCCACTTGATACATTTTGTCTTGAGAAGCCCTTATCACGCAATGGTAAATCACGAGGTCGCATTGAGACTGGCATAGTTTCTCACCCTGTTTTATTGGTCTTGCTGTAGAGATTGCATGTATTATGGGGGTCACTTGAAAGGTATACCCACAATGATGAGTGGAATCCTTTCGAGTTGATTTTGGGTAGATACCCTACCTTTGCGCGTGGATCAGATTATCGACTGTTTCCCCAGGCATCACTGTAGTAATTGGTAACCTTAGTGGCCTATCTCTTTAGGGTCTTTACACGAGGTGACTATGGAGGGGAAAGTCTTCACGGTACCTGGAATCGACATTGTCCAAAATCACTTGGGATCCTTGGCAAGTGTTGGGGCTAAATATATGCATTATTAATTCCCACATTTAATTATCAACTGGGGATCCTAAGATTTGAGGTGCAAGTGTAGGAAACATAGGATTAAAGCCTAGTCTAGCCTAATCTAAAGTTGGAAAAACAATCTTCAAACTCACACTGCAACAAATTAACACTAAGGATTCATCACTGAGACATAGGAATACTTAGTGCTATAAAGGATTAGATCTCAATGTTTCATGCACTCAGAGTGATGTTCGTGTGATTAATCGTGGGTATCTTACTTAAGATTTTATGTCCTTCAATGATTATTTCCTATAGCGGATCCACACTTAAATGCAATAAAAGAAACAAGCAAATAGAAATGAAATTCACATAGAAACTAACACCTTAGGAAGAATTCCAATGATGGAAGGCCATATCTCATGAGTTAGACCTCTAATCTATCCATTGGTGTTTGAAGCTACAAACTTGCAACAAGAAGCCAAGAAAAATGAAATGCTAAAACAAAACTATGTGATCAACAATTTATTGTAAAGATCTATCCTAAAATGGGAGGATTAAATTCTATCCTACAAAATGATAACAAAAGAATTCATCAATAACAAAAACAAGAGAGGAAATTAGTGCAAAAATAAGCGTAGACTAGTACAAAGCAATGCAAAAACAAAATTGACTAAGAACATAAATAATTCTTAAAGCAATCCAAACTTAAACTATAGAAATATTAAGCAAATGTAAAATCACACATCCTAAAGTCAGAACCACTCATCAAATGAATATATCCATAAATTAAAGCAAAGAGAAAGGTATGGAAAGGAAAAGAATGAATATGAGAAAAGGAAGTGGTTTTTTGTGTAATTGAGATACGAATGCGACATTTAAACTCAATAACTAATACACAGAAAATGAGGAAGATATGGAAGCGATTTGCTCTTGTAATTAATTGATTGTAATGTATAATCAATTTGACAACTAAGGAGCGAATCGTGTGAGGAAATATGAGGTGAATATAGAAGAGAAAGGTGATATATATAGAAAATGGAACAACTTTGTTTTATACTATTTGGAATAGCATAGAATAGGTGAATGGATATGTGTGAGTAGCATGGAAAATCAATGGTGGAAAATGTTAGATGCAGAGGGAGGTTTGAATGATTAAATAGATGAGAGTGAAGCATGGAAGCAAGGGAACATTGTCCATAGTTAATTAAGCACAGAAACAGAGCATTGAAAGGATATGCAGAAATATAAGCACACATAAGTAATGGAAGGAGTACAGACTAGACTCAAAGCTTTAAAAAGTGTAATAATGTACTCAATTGAGAAATGTGATCTGAGTGTAAATTCATCCATCTAATGCAACAACATAAAATTAATAAAACTTTAACTTCAAATGATAACAAAACTAAGATTGACTTGTAATGAAATAAACACACAATGCAGTGTTAATCTACGAAGCAAATATAATATAGCAACACTTACCCACGCCGAGGTGCCCTTCCCAAGAGGTGAGTGCTGCTTGAAGACAATCAAATCGCTTAAATTCTTGGAACCATGCACATGAACAACATCTCTTTCATTTCATCAAACTCAGAAAATTACAAGTCTCTTACTATCTTGGCATTGTCATGATGACACCCTAAGATCCATTACAAAAGAATCCCCATAATGATAATTGGATTTCTCATAGCCATATGAGGCTTATTTATACATGAAAAATCATTGAGAAGTGGATGGGACCGAATCCCAATGCTCATATTTAAAATTTTCAATTTTAGATCAAATCCTCAAAAATTTGGGTTTTATTGCAATTTGGGCAGATTCAAGTTAGTCCCCCACCCATATCTTCCAAACCAATTCTAATTTTGAAAAACTACCTACGACTTACTCAATTTTCCATATTCTAGACAAAACCCATTTCGTATAATATCTAGATCTGATGCCATCTGCACGGAAATCAAGGTGCAATATGGCAGTTTGAGTTTTTCAATAATTTTAGCAGAATCATTCCCCCTGAGCTGGAGGTCCAAATGTCCAGGCTGGGTGAATTTTTCCTCATGTGTCCGCATGAAAACATCATTCTGGAGAAAACTCATGTACCCCAGTTTCCTCTAGAAGCTTTCCAAAATTTCAAATTATTTCTAATACCGGATTAGCATACTTGGTACCAGATTAGAACACTTAGTACCGGATTAGAACCATTAGTACAAGAATCTTGTATCTAGGGGTTTAGTACCAGATGAACAAAGTCATGACTATGGGTACCAGACCAACGCGATGGTAGTACTGGATGGAGCTAGTACCAGAATAGGCTCAATTTGGTATCGGAAGAGGCAGAGAGCTGGTACCAGATGAATGAAAAGGTAGTAACGAATCACTACAGAGTATTCGATGACATGGATTGTGGGTACTGAATGACTGTGCAGGAACCACATGACTGTATAACCTTGTTGTATTGAATGACTTGGAGTATCGAATGACCTGCAATGCGAGTACTGGAACAAGAACAATACAGGTACCAGAACATGGACAGTGCATATACTGGAACCTGAAAAATACATAACATGTTGCTTGGACATAGAAACATAGGATTAAACCATCATCGACAAAACTATTGTATAATCATCCTTTTAATCACTAAAAATATGGAAAACTATGTATTAACCACATAGGATGAATAACAAGAAATAATGGAGGTTTATGGTGTAATTAGCAATATATTATTGAGGAAATGCAGGGAGAAGGTGTAATAATAAGTCTATTTGTATGATGGAAAGTATGACAAAACAGGAGCTCAACACACCCCCAAACCCAAGGATTTCCATGTCCTCATGCAAACAAGGTGAAGAGCTTATGATACTATGCTTATAGATTTATGTGACATTATTTATTTTGTGTAAGTGTTGGTTCTAGTGGAATGACACTTTGGAAACTACCACAGATTAATTTCAAACATAGAAACAAAATTATCATAAAAATGGAGGACAAGCAGTGGATGAGGTATCAGAGTCATGGTGAATGGTGTGCATATGGTGGTTGTATGAACTTGGACATCAATTTTAATACCAATATTTACTTTGTGGTTCTTTTCTTGGATAGGCAACAATGACTTCATCATCTTTGGGATAGCTTAAGAATGCTTTATGATGTACAAAGAGAAGACACTATAGATGTTGCTTTGTATTTGTATACCACATATTTTCATTTCATTGCTTGGTCTTATCATCAAAGTATATTGTTCATTATGACAAGTGGAGTGAAGATGGAGGGTTTACTGAGTAGTTGTGATAATGCATAGTAGAGTGTGGAGTGGGTAATAATGGTTATGCATCATGTTTTCCAAGTTCTTAGTAAATTAAAAAGATTTGTACCAGTTTTACCTCAAGTTACCTTTTCTTTGAATTCTAATGCATGTTGAAGTGTAAACTATGTAGAACAGGATGAAATGTCTGCAAAACCATGATATAGACTGTTGAAATTTGAAGATGAAGTGGATCAAGGCTGTGAACTGATGGATATCTAGGAGAGAGAGTTGATGAATGTTGATCTACTGAGATTCCTTATGTCTCTCTCTCCCCCAGACCCGCTGGTTTGCATGTCCTCATGCAAACTCTCATTATCACATAAAATTTCTTCAAGCTGAAAGTGGACTATGTGGAACCGGTGCATGTTGACTGAAGGAGAGAAATGAGGTATGCCAGAGATGAGAGTTGCTGAAAATACCCTGCAAAAATTAGCCTCCAAAAAAGATTTAAATTTCTATACTGTTGGTACAAGAACCTACTGATTTCTGTAGCAGCAGTACCGGAACATAAAAATCTAAAAGAAATTATACCAATATTGTTATTCTGAGAGAAGAAATATACATTGATACCATGCTTAAAGAAACAACCAAAAATTAAACTTTATTCATGCTTGTAAATTTCGAAATGAAATTTATTTTAAAATATTATGAGCATAAAGGAAATTTCTAAATTACTTATTGTTGGTCCCCGGTTTTGACCATGTTCTTTGCCCATACTACATACCTTTGACCTCCAACTATATGCCAGTACCACCCTTTTTGACCTCCTTTTGATATAATCAACATCCCTTTACCACCCAAAGGGGTCACCTAAGGTATCTTTGAAATTCAAGTTATTATTATGCATTTT
>JASDQU010012951.1:174205-189478 GCA_032191745.1 Picea mariana | reverse complement strand
AATTAAGTGGTAATGAGCCAATATTAGGGCTTAACAACACTAGCCATTTAGGAACATCAAATCCCCATGGAAACAAAAATGTGGGGGGACCTTAAGGTTCATCTGGGTCACAAGACACTTCATCCTCACCCCAATATTCATTTTCCCATACACCATTTCCTTTCTTATATACTTTCTTGATTTGTTGTAAATCACCCATATTCCATGACCTATTATGGTCGGCGATACATGTGAAGTTACCATCTAGCATGCCTAATATTTGAAAGAATGTCAAGACAATACCCATCCATGCACATTATGACCTATCATTTGTCGTGTTCATCCAACTCTTTGATGGATGAAAATATATAGTTATTTATTTTCCAATGATCCTTGACAAAAGGTACTACAAAATGGTACATCAAACTAAAAGGAGCCTCCTTTAATAGTTTCAATAACTTGGTGATGGTGTTTTTGACACACCCATATCGTATGATATAGGAATAGGTTATATAACTATTGATATATTTTGGTTAATATATTTCCACCCACATATCTAATCATATTCATGAGTGGAGGAGATGACGTCAACTCATAAAAACCCAAATTCTTGACCAACTCCTTATGGAGTGGTTTACCAAGTCTCTCTTACCACCCAATGTCAGGGATGTTTTTATGGAAGAGGTGACTATCAAGGAGCAAGCCATTCTACATTCCCAACAATTAGATCTGATCTACTCTCAGTCTGTTGAGGGAGATCCCAGTAAGTATCAAGGCTCCGGCCACACAATAAAATACAATAACATTCAAGTGTTAGAATGGAACATAGAAAATAATGCAATGGTGATAATAAAAAACTTGACTAAGGTTTTGTAAAGATAAGTCTTAATTATGAATGTTGAATGTTGGCTTCAAATGATAGAAAATATATGTATAAATAGAATTCTAGTCAAGAGGAAGAAGATCAAGGGATTCCCCACATGCATTTCAAGGTTGAAGTGGTTATGTAAAGGAAGTGACTCTGCTACCCTGCTCCTACAACGATAGAAAGAAGAAAATCAGTTATGCGAGGAAGACGATACTTGCAAATATATCATACAAATTATCTTCTTTTTCTTTTCCTTCAACAAACACATGAATAAGTGTTGGGTTTGTTTTCAAATTGTAGAAAAATGAAGAAGAATTTTCTCAAAGATAATCATCCATGATCTCATCCTTTCATAAAAAACTTATTTCCATACATAAATGTCATCAAAGTTGCATGTATCTAACCTCAAACTAATAGAAGGGATAAATGATCTTGTGATTCTAGATAAGAGTTTGAACCTGAAGAATATGACTAACATGAAAGAGATTGAGAATACATGATTACATTGCACACAACATGCAAAAAAGAGGATGTAGAATGCATATGCATTCTTCATTTAATTCATCCCTTCAACAATTCCTCCAAAGAAAACTCATTCAAGGCATGAAATAGAACATCAAACACTATAGTCATATAGGATCATATAATACTTCTAGATCTACAAAAGGTCCCAAAGATAACTTTTCCATTTCATCATAAAAATATTAGTGAAGCATCATGAGTCAAAAATCTTTATGAAGAACATTTGAATGAATAATATCAAAAGGATTAACAAACCTCCATGTCAAATAAAACCATTAATAAAGACCCAAATCCCCAACTCTCTCAAGGTAGGTAAAGAATAAGCATTAGGCTTGTAGAAGTGGAGTGTTAGGAATTAAAGTTTAAGTTTTAATAAAGGGGGGCTTTTCCTTTCTCTTATAAAAGAAAAAGTAAACGGGGGTTGTTGTGTTCACAACACTAACTATTCAAGAACATCAAATCCCTTTGGAAATAAAAATGTGGGGGGACCTTAAGGTTCATCTAGGTCACAAGACACTTCATCCTCATCACAATATTCATTTTCCAATACACCATTTCCTTTCTTATATACTTTCCTGATTTGTCATCTTTGACAAATCGCCCCATCTTCCATGACCTGTTATGGTCGGTGATATTTGTGAAGTTACGATCTGGCATGCCTAAATTTGAAAGAATGTCGATATAAGACCCATCCATGCACATTATGACCTATCATTTGTGGTGTTCATCCAACTCTTTGATGGATGAAAATATAAAGTTATGCATTTTCCAATGATCCTTGACCTAAAGGTACTGCAAAATGGTACATTGAACTAAAAGGAGATTCCTTTAATAGTTTCAATAACTTGGCGATGGTTTTTTTGACACATTTTCAGTTTCCCATATGGTATGATATAGGAATGGGTTACAAAACTATTTTCATCTTTGGTCAATATATTTCCACCCACATATCTAATCATATTCATGACTGGAGGAGATGACATCATCTCATCAAAACCAAAATTCTTGACCAACTCCTTATGGAGTGGTTTACTAAGTCTCTCTTACCACCCATTGTTGGGGATGTTTCTATGGCAGAGGTGGCTATCAAGGAACAATCCATCCTACATTTCCAACACTTAGATCTGATCTACTCTCAGTTTGGCACTATATATGATGTTATCCCACATTCTCCAATACCGTCGACCGATCCAAGAAAACCAAACCTAGGACCCCATGTTTATGGTGTGGTTGGTTCTATTTCTAATTCCTCTATGGGATATTTACTTGATTATCTAGGTAAAATGAATATTTAATCAAAACCATCAGCTATTGTGCTTATTTCTCAAACTACCCCTATCCCACTCAAACCTTCTAGGTGAACTCGGTGTAATCCATGCAATCGAAGAATGAAGAAAAAGAATTAGTTCCTCCACACTATTTGTGGGGAGGACCGTCCTACTCACCAATGTCCAAAGAATTATGAGATCCACTTATACCTGGCACATCTTTTTGTCTTAACCCATCCTCTTCCCCCACAAGCCTCAAAAAATGGTTGCATCAAATCATGGCCCCCCACAAGGGAGCATCGAAAGTACCTCTCAATGTGAGGGTTCTTCCTTGAATTCCACTATATACATGTGTGACAATGTAGTCAATATGAAAAATTGATCTCGTCATTATAGGATTCCTAAGGCTAGTATTGAAAACCAGGATCCAATTTTCTCTTCCTAGCCTAGTGGCTCTCTACATATTGAGAAGCCATATTTTGCGACACTCTTTCACCATCCCAAAGGTTTTCTTTGATGCATGAAACATAATCCAAATGCTTGGGCTACCAACAACCACAATATTGTGGAAGACTTTGACCAAGTACCATGTGCCATGTCTTCTCCAAAATTCCTCCAAAGCTACCCTGGGTAGTCGAAATATTTATTGTCAGCTATAGGTGATGTTCACCCCTCAGAGTCTAGATTAATCACGTTTTATTCAAACTAGGCTCATAATAAACTTTCCCACCAAATTCCTTTTCAGATTAAACTGAGAGTAAATTAGAAAAACATCCTCTTCATAGTGGTTCGTGAAGGTGTCTCAAATTTCATCATGTCCATAGCATGTTGGAAAGTTCTTGGATCTCAAAATCACAAACGTCTAGCACCATGTTAAAGGACTTCGATGGGAACATGTTCCAACCTCACATTATTATCACTACATTTCCCATAGATCTAGGCAGCAATAATGTCTCCATTGCAATGGAGGCATTCGATGCCACTCTTGAGTATAACCTGCTACTTGGGTGCACTTGGTTCTATGAGATGACTATAGTTGTCTCGTCTGTCGTTAGGTTTCTTTTTGGGCCTTAAATTTGACATATTTTTGCACTATCAATACACCTCTTTTTCCTCTTTATTCCTCCATATTCACGATTTCACTATCCCTCTCACTATATTACTCATGACGTCGACATTCAATCATCCAAAGAGATATAGAAGGTAGAACATTGTCAATATCTATGAAATTTTATGTTTTTAATGAATATATGAATCATATACATTTTTATTGATAACGTTACCAAAATTCATTCCTATAACTATAACATGTCAATCCAGTAACAAATTGTTCATTGTCATATCTGTGCTACTCCAGAAAAAATTTGATCATCTAGGTTTTTATCGTAGGGTCGACGAGATGGTGTGGCTCCTCTTTAGTATGTTTCGTATCACACCAAGATGGTGCCAACCGCTAATCAATTCCTAAGTCAACAACATGCCAAAGCAATCTTTTCCAGCACATTCAAACCGATTCTAAATTGATGGAGATAATTCTACAGATTTCATATTTTTTAATCTTAGATATGGTCAACAAACATTGTATTTCTCTCAAATACTAGCCTATGTCATTTGTATCTTACTCCATAATTAGCATTGAAATGTTGAAGTGATTCCTAGATCCATGAGAACATGGGTTTCCTAATTTTTATGTAACACTCATTCCATGCAATGTATCTATTATAAATATGGGAGATAGAATAATATTGAGCAGGGAGGTGATGAAGGAATTGATGAATGTTGATGTTGTAATTCTTTGAATTTTGATTTTCTAATGATAATACAAAACTGTTGTTCTTGCATATGGTGTTATAATTTATCTTGTAGTACTATAGTATTCCTTAGAAGCATGTTCCAAGTTAGGCAGGACCCCCTCTCTTTGGTATGTGTTGCCTTGTTTTCATTGGTTAATTGATTTATTGTTTTATAGTTTCGTTAGATTCATTTCTTGAATTATTTGTGTGGTACTTGATTCAGTAGTGTGTTATAGGCATGTCCACTTATATCGATAATTAATGAATTGAATAGACAATTGTTCCATAAACCATTTGACCTTATGTACAGAATGAAATATTTTGATCGGTGGATTTAATAAATATAATTCATGTAGATGCCTATTCAAGTGAGGAATTCCTATATTACTTACTCAATTTCTTTATATTTATTGTGAGAGTAGGCTCTGATCCTACACATATTGTGTTTTCATATCATAATCCTACATCCTTGATTGATAATTTCCTGGAATTTTTGGTGTCATTGTCAAAGAGATGCTAAAGGGATTATAGAATTGGTAGTTTGATTCTTTAGTTCTTTCATTTTTTATCGTTTTTTTTTGCATATGATTTTTTTTGTGCCAAAATTTATGACATGTGGGAGGATAAATAGTAAGATGATAGATAAGAACCTCTGCATTCACTTTAGTGAGTTTCTCCAAGACCTCGTCATGTTGGTACAGTGTGTTTCCTTGATGTAAGTGTGTTTTCGTTTAGTTCACTAAAAATAGAAGTAATGAATCATGGAAAGAGGAACCTAACCTATGTCAAAGGATAAGTTGGTGACAATAGGGTCTTAGTATCATGAGGTGTTCAAGTACATGGTCATTTCCAAGATTGATTAAGTTGCTATGAGTGTGGTGTGTTTCATTTTTGTCATTAATTCCATTCATCTCTTTAATACTAAGGGTATACTTGTTAGAGGATTAGGACATTTATGATTTTTTTTTAGCATTTTAAAATATCAGAATTTTTCTTGTGTGAGATTTATTTTTGGTACTAGTATTCTAGATACAGTGGAATAATGACGGTAAGATGAAAAGACAAACTCACTATAGAATTTATGTAGTGTAAAATCCCGACACATTCATTATAGTGATTCTTCTATTCAACTAGATCTAAATTATGTTAGTATTGCATAAATAGGTCTAGAAGTGGTAAGGGTATATTTCTTAGACAATTTTTTGAAGTATTCTAACTAAAGCTGTTGTAATAACCTCCATCCATATATAAGAAGAAACTATGAAACTAATAAGAAAATTTTAATGATGCTCAAGAATTTTTTGAGTAAAGGAGGGAACATTACCAAAAGGATCTTCTCAAATCCCTATCCAAAGTTCAAAATTGTAACTAGGGGTGAGTCTGCATCTCAAGAAGAAATAGAAGACCAGTGGATCCATGATTATCTTCCACAAGAGGAGGATCTAGGAGTTTTTTCTAGTTATCCTTGTAAGCACCAAGAGGAGATCAAATACCCATGGCAAGTATTTGATGGAGATCAAACACTAGATACATAGGTTGAGGAGCATGGATGATTTTAGGGGCTAAACTTCCCTCATGGAACAATTTTCCATGGTTTTTCCCAAAAAACGATTCGCTATTCTAAAAATGGTTCACCCAAATTCTATAGGATAAAGTTATTTTACCTTAAAAATAGCCAAAATTTTATACAAACTACATAAAATCCTTAGAAATTTGAATAGTTTTACAAAAATATCGCCAACATTTTATAGTTAGCATGTGAAGGATTAGTAAGATTTGCCAAGGTTTCTACATTTTAAAATAAATTTCCATCCTTAAAATCATCCTTGTTGAGGAATTTCTTGCATGCATGTCATTGTTCCCTTGTGGATTAAAGAATGCAATGGGAAAATTTCAAAATAAATTTTTTCGATGACAAAGGAAGACATCCAAACCATTTCCAGTGAACAAGACAACTATAGGAACAAAGACTACATTGGATATTGGTTCCAAGCAATCACCAGTCAGCAGTACCACTCCATTTTTAAACATTTATTAGCACTATATCCAATTGAGAATATGGCCTCCTATATCCCCATATTCATTGAGGTATATTCTTTACTCTTATGTATGAGTATAGTTGAGATCGTGTTATGTAAATGAATGCATTGGAAGTACTCCTATACTTGAGAAAATACATTTTCATTTCCAAGTAGAGTAGGATAAGGTAGAGAAATAAATAAATAAATAAAATAGTAAATATAAAAATAAGTACAACTGTAAAAACCAAGATTCTGGCAGAGTTGGACATGAACTTTTCTTGAAAACCAAGTTTATGGCTGGCAAAGTTCACAATAAAATTTTGCATAGTGATGTTGGTTAAATATTTGATGTATGGTTATTTAAAGCATCTTTGTTCCATCTTCACATTGGATAATGTCGGATTCCTTAAGGCCATATTTCCAACAAATCTTGTCCCATAGACTGCAACACCTTATATGGGATCAAAATTAGATATATTTTATAGTACCTTGGGACTTGTATCCACTAATGGAAGGACTCCTTGCTACCAATAGTGGGAATTCATCAATGGATCCTCACTAACATATTTTGTAGGTGACTCGATGGAAAACATCTATTCATACATGTCAGAATGTACTATGATACATTAACACTCATTTTCATTAATGGTGAGTTGTCTCACATTGGTTTACGATATTCATTAATAATAGGTAATCCAAAAAAATTATGTCCATGTTAGAATTCATAACAGTTGTTCACATAAAAAGGATTGTACAAAATTTGGTTATGGATGANGGGTGTGTGGTTCCTATCTGAGACACAGCTGGAATGTAGAGATGGCCTCCTCCTTACAAAGAGTTGAGAAGAACTCCATATGATTCTCCTGTGTAACGCAGTGAGAAAGGAGATCTGCAGAGTTGGACGTGCATGTGGTTGAGCACAAGGTGAACGTTTGAAATCCCAAAGTGTTGGGTGCATCATCATGAGAACAGAAATGAAGATGATGTATTAGCCTCCTCTAAGCAGAAGAGTTGATGAGAAAATCCAGATGACTCTCCTATGTAATGCAGTGGGAAAGAAGATCTGTTGAGTGGACATGCATGTGGACAAGCATAGGTGAACGTGATCCTAGGGGTTGAGCACTAGTGAAGAAGTGGTTCTACTGTGTAATGCAGTGAGACATAGATATGGACATCCCCATAGGATGTACCCCTAATGGCCGAGCACTAGTGGGTGTATGAGATCCCTTTCTATATTGTTCAAGAGTCAGACCTTCCTGTAACCCTAATTGTAATGTAAAGGGTACAGGTCGGCCCCACCTTAATGTGATTAGTAATTAATGTAAAAGATAATTAATCTGGTTAATATTAATTATATTGTGATCTAGTGAGGTCGGCCCTGTTTTTTTAATAGCCACTTCTATTGACAGGTTCAGTCTAGTATAAGTAAAGGTAAATTCCCCATTGAGGAATCATAATCTTTCATGTGAGTTTGTAAATTTCAGCAAGTACACCTTCTTGGGAAAAGTGCACACCTCTCTTGGGCGCTAGTATTCTAGGGTTTGAGCACCCTCTTGTGTGCTAGGTTTTTGGTGAAGGTCTTTCTCTTGAAGAATATAGCAAAGGATTTTGGTTGGGTTTTCTTCCCTCGTTGAGAAGGGTTTCCTAGGATACTTCTTGTGTTCTTGTGCATGGTGTTTCTTCTAGTGATCTCGGTTGCTGCAACATTATTGGTTATGGTTAAGTAAAATGCAGAAATGGAATGAACTTCATGCTTAACCTTGCTCATAGAAAAATCAACACTTGCAACATTACAAAATTTTCAAATAAAAGGGGAATATTCATTGTTGAATATGTATTCCTACCAAGAAATACTCCCTTTGAAATCAACAAGAAACGCTCTATTTAAAAAAGAAGAAGCCATATATTCAGACTAATTTCCTCCAAGTAGACCTCCTAGCCGGAGAAAAGACTTGTTGAAGAAAAATACTTCTTTTCCTATAGCATATTTCTTGTAGAGTCCTTGTATTGGTTTTCTTGCAACAATATTCCTATAAGTCAAAATTGAGTTCTTATGATAAAATGTTCAATCACAACAATATTTAAATCTTATAGCATTCAATTCATAGTTTTAGTCAAATTTTGGGTACCATAGTAAGTTCAAGTTTCAGTTTCGAGTCCTTGAAATTCCTTCCAAGCTAATATTCAATTCAAAATCTCAGCAACAAATCGCTTCATCGGCATGATCAGAGGAAACATACAAAGTTTATGTTCCCTGCATCCAAACACCAAAGTAACAAAAGGTTACCAAAGGTAAAAACATTATTTAAATTTATGTCATTCGTTTCAAATAGGGAAATTTTTATATGTTGGCAACTATCGATGCATCTTGCTAACAATTTTCCCATATCCGTTAATATTTGAAAAGCATGATTACTTTATGCCTTACTGTCAATCCAATTAAATTTCACCTTATCCATACATAATTTCCATCTCATTTGATACCCACGATGCATGTTGAAACATCATTGCTCAAATTTTTCAAATTCTAACATCTTCATGTTATGGTTACTATTCACGTGCCTTCTATGTGGTTACACGATTTCTCTTCTTGACCATTTTTCCATATACGTTGGTTTTGTAAGCCGATTTTTCCTATTGACATTTATTGAACACCATTAGTGGTAGATTATAACAGGAGAATGATACTTTGAAAGATGAAAATAAGAGGTTGAAAAAGTTTGTACATAAATTGTATAAGAAGAGTTAGAGGATAAAGCTCCAAAATCGTAGACTTCAAATTAAAGTTAAAATACGGCAAGGGAAAAAGTCATACATAAATATTCCACATTAAATTTAGATATTTTGGTTGATGCAACGACACAACCACATGAATAACCATGAGGTCTATCTCAAGTTTTGGAAAGTTTGAAGACGTTTTTAGATTAATTTAGGGGACCGAATCATATTGGAATCTAGTTTTAGCTATGACAATGATTGTGATAAATATGCAGGGTACTATGCAGTGATAGATTCTGGACATCCTTCAACTAGTTTGACTCAAGTGCCTCTTGAAGCGATATAAAAATATTCATGAGGACATTCATCGCCATTGGTCAGGGGGAGATGTTGGGCCCCAACTTTGAAATATTTTTTCACTGTAAGTACACTCTTTTGCCTCTTTTTTCCTCTATATTCAACATTTAACTATCCCTATCACTATATTACTCATGACTTTGACATATAATCATCCAAAGAGTTATAGAAGGTAAACCATGCTCAATATCTATGAAATTCCTTTTCTTATTGAATATATGAATTGGATATGTTTTTTATTGATAACGTTACCAGAATTTGTTCCTATAATCATAACATGCAAATCCAGTAACAGATTAGTTGTTGGCATATGTGAGTTTCTCTAGATCAAATTTGACCACCTGGGTTTTGATCGTAGGGTCCATGAGATGGTGTGTCTCCTCTTGAGTTAGTTCCATATCACACCAATATGGAACCAACTTCTAATCAACGCCCAAGTCAACAACATGCCAAAACGAGATTTTCCAGTGCTTTCAAACCAATTCTAAATTGATGGAGCTAATTCTACAAATCTCATATTGTGTAATGTTAGATATGATCAACAAACATTATATTTCTCTCAAATACTGACCTGTGGAATTTTTCTCTTACTCTACAATTAGCGTTGAATTGTTGAAGGAATTCCCAGATCCATGCAAGGGAATTTCCTAATTTTGATTTAATGCTCCCTCCTTGTAATGTATTGATTACAAACATGGGGAATATGATAGTATTGAGGAGAGAAGTAGCAAAGGAATTTATCAATGATGATATTCACATCATCCTAACACAATATATTTGTTAGAGTCCACCATCTTCCATTCTGATGAACACATTATCGAGGAAATGGAAGTACCTAACTAGCCATGGGATGCAATGCACCATCGTTCATTTTTCCTAACACATGATGCTTTTCAAACCATTAACAACACCAACATTTCTACAATGGAAACTAAAGACATTATTCCCCTTGGCATACATATTTGTTCAAGAACTCAATCACTTCCCCAGATGATTTTGAAGAGGGAAACAAGGAAAAATTGTATCCCACCATTAAGGTAGACATTTCGATCAAACCTGACATGGTTGAAGAACTCATCCTCAATGTTTCATGTTTTGTTGAAGAAGTTATTTCTTACAAATCTCTTTTTAAAGAATATTGTGGCATTTTTTCTTATTCATATACTAAAATGTATAGCCTCAACCCCACCATTGTTGAACATTGAATCAATACATAGCCTGATATTGCACCAGTTTGTCAAAACAAACTACCCATGCATACTTCAAAATCCATGGCTATCAAAGCTAAAATCGACAAATTATGTATTGTTGGATTCATATACCCCATTTCGTACACCTCATGGGTCTCTAATCCCATCCCCATTAACAAAACATAGGGGACCATACAATTTTGCGTCGACTTCAACAACCTCAACCAATCATGTCCCAAAGACAACTTCCATGTGCCTTTCATCGATCAAGTCATCAATGCCTATGCCATCTCTAAAGAACTGTCATTTATGGATGGATTTTCTAGCTACAACCAAATTCAAATCCGCCATGTATATTAGTATAAGACAACATTCATTACCCCTTCGGGCACCTTCTCATATTATGTCATCCCATTCAAACTCAAAAACATTGGAGCTACGTTTCAGCGAGCAATGACTTATTTCTTTCGCAACCTTTCCCACCTTATTCTCATATACTTGGATGATCTCACAACTCGGTCCAAGAATTGGTCCCAACACCTTGAGGATATATGAATCATCTTCCAAATATGTCATCAATGCAACATTCCTTTAAACCCACTTAAGTGTGTTTTATTTGTTACTGTTGGGAGATTACTCATATTTATAATATCCCAATAGGGAATCATCATGGACCCCCTCAAATTCCAAGCCATCAGTTCTATCTACCCTTCAAAAATCTTGCACCAACTACAAATCCTTCAAGGAAAAGATAACTTCCTGCATCTCTTTGTCCTTGATTATGCTACTTGCACACATAGCTTCTTATGCCTATTATGTAGAGACATCCTATTTAAATGGGATCAACAATATCAACAATTGAGGAATTAAAAGAAACCCTTTACCAATCCCCTTTGATCAGTCCCCCAAACTTTGACAAGATTACATCCTATACCTTTTGGCCCCAGAGGTATCAATTGTAGGAGTCCTCATCCAACAATGTGAAGATGAATGCGAACATGGAATTTAACATATTAGTAAAAACCTTTCAAGGCAACCTCTTGAGTGCAACCATGAAGAAATCATTTCCCTAGTTATGGTCTTTCCATTCTCAAATCTAGGCCACTAAATTTTTCTATGAACAACCAAAATCCTTGCAAACTCAAATACCATGCAATACTTACTCATTCGACATCTAATCAACGAGAAATTATCCAATTGGATTGTGATTCCGCAGGAGTACAACTTATATTTCACAACTCCTTAAAGAAAAAAAGCACTATCCCTTGTAAAATTTATTACTAATTTCCCCTTAGCCACTTCAAACACTCTATTCAAAGAGAATTTCCCCAATGAACATTTATTCATCATTTCATCTAATGACCCATGATATGGTGACATTCTCATCTACTTGCACACCTAAACATTTGGCCCACATCTCTCTCTTGAGATGATCATTGTCGTATCCGCCACCAAGAACCATGSTATCTCCTTCTTGGAGATTTCCTATATCAAGGAGAATTGGATACTATCATYCGTCATTTTCTCACCCTYGATGAGGYAGMAYRGGTCATAAACTATTTACACAATGGTGCTTGTGGTGGACACCTCTCTAGTATGTCCACTACCTAGAAAGTAATCAGGGTCAGTTACTTTTGGCCCACCCTSTTTCATGACTATATTCATGYAGTCAAGAGATGTACTAAGTGCCAAGTYTACAAGCACAAAYCCCATGCCTCACTGRCACTTTTACACCCTRAAATTATAACTRGTCTCTTTTTCAAGTGGGGCATCRAATTCATSAAACRAAACCCTCCCTGTAGCAATGGCCACAAGTAAATTTTTATGGATTTCGACTATTTCACCAAATRGGATAAATCCATGCCTACCTTCAACAATACAATAGGCACAATTTCCCACTTCTTTTTAAACCATGTCATTTCCCTCTTTGGATTTCCCTTACAATTAGTCTCATTCCATGGAAAACATTTTGAAAATGAATAATTTCCATATTTGTCCCTGCATTTAGGATTCACTCATGAGTTTGCTTCACCATATTACCCCTAGTCAAATGGTCAAGCAGAAGCCATAAAAAAATTTCTCAAAACTAAGTTGCAACAAATGGTGAATTAACATAAAACCAATTAGCACTGCATGCTTTCTTTTTTCACTACAAGAATATTAGACAATGTTCAAAACCACTGATGGATTCACACCCTTCCTCCTCATCCACGGAATAGAGGTACTATTACCCACAAAGTGCAAGATGCCAACACTGCACACGACAGTTGAACTATTTCCCAACACCACCACTCTTGAGGAATGGCTCATTTCCCTATAGACTCTCGACGGAGACTAAATTTCCTCCTTGCAATACAATGAGGCTGCCAAAAATCACTCCAAAGAGACCTTCGATCATAATTTCAGTCTTCATTCCCTGAATGGGGGAAACTTATTCCTCATCTATGAAATCAACCATGATACCCTATTCCATGGAAAGTTTAAATCTCTCTGGCACAACCCTTTTTTCATCAAACACTTCCTTTTCAAGGGAGCATACATCTGATCCGGATTATTTTCGGCACGAAATGAGAGCAGATATATAATAAACAAATGCACAGCGATATCACATATATCCCATAATATAACATAAATGTATCATAGATGCAACCATAAACACAGATATACGGTAATACATGATTTCTATTAATGAAAGAAATGTACAGAGACTGTAAAAATACAGAGTGAAAGACTCGCTAGAATGGTGGTAGCTTATCTCTGAGAAGAGATGTTACGTTTACTCGCATTCACAAGAAGATGATTACAATGAGGCTTTGAAGGCCTTTTTACAATAAACAAGAATGTCAAAAATCCCTAGGCATCCAAAAACCTAACCCTAGGAGATGAAGTGCCAAAAGTCGTGTGGGCCTCATTTGGGTAAGTTAGTACATCAACTTCCCGGGGTCGTAACTTTTGCATATGATCTCTGTTTTAGGTGCATGATAGCCTGTTGGAAAGGTATTGTCGAGGAGATTAATTTTGAGGGATCAATCATGCTTTTGGATATCATTGAGAAGCTCGATCCCTAAAAGCCTTCATTTAGGCCCTCAAAATGGCCTCGGAAGATAAAACTGCTAAAAATAGTAAAGCGCCAAAATTGCTAGAAAATTTTTTTGAGCCAGTTAGAAAAGGTGTATGTCCACCGATATCCACCTGGATCAACCATCCCTCCTTAGGAAGAAATGGTCTCCATTGCGTTGAGTGCCCGGGGGAGAGGGAAAAGTGTTTGTTGAATCTGCATCTTGATGAGTTGCTTGCCTTGTTGGGGAAGTTCTGTTGCTTTTCTTGTTGAAGGTTGTCACGAACATGTGGCTGGAAGGGTTGGACCATTTTAAACATTCTGGCTACATGAGGTGTCTATGTGCAGAAGGAATCTTTACACTTTGTTGCAATCTTTTCAACCTGCTTCTGTTGGATAGAAGGTGTTTGGGTCGAGTCTGTAGTGGTTGCAGTATCCTTCTATTCACTCTTTGAACAGATTGTGAAGAAGCTGAATTTTGTAGTATGAGATACTACCTTGTGGCACTGTTTAAGTGGAACAATAGTCGGAACTACCTCTGGTATTCTGTAGAGATGACCCCCTAGAGAAACAATTACACTATGTGGTCAAGACTCATAAACAACATGGTGTCTCCACATATATGGTTGGCCCAAAAGAACATCACAGACATCTAGTGGGAAAACATCACATAATACCTCATCCTTGAAGGGTTGGATGCCATATGACAATAGACATTGCTGGCTAACACGAAGATTGCGTCCTTGGCGAAGACACTCAATGTTGTATGGTTGCAGGTGTGGTGTTGTCAATAATCCCAATTGTTGTGGGTATGTGTTGTGGGGTATTCTACCCTACGGACTAGCAAGCTAGGGATCTAAACTTGCATGCAGATCACGACCCTTTCTAAGCTACTTTTAACCTTCTACCCAAATCTGAAACCCGTTTTTTCACATGCACACAAGGGAAGAGTAAACCAATGTTTTTCTGACGGTTGAAGTAGATCCTCCATTGAGATTTTATCCTCTTGCTGCTGCTGCTCCTTCCAAAAAGATTCCTTGCAATCAAGACAAAACTATGCANAAAGGCTAAAGGGTTGGGACAATAATGTACTTGGTGATTTTGGCAGAGTTTCTTTGCTATGATTTTTCCTCCTTCGAATAATACCCCTACCCCTCCTTTTATAGGCTAGAAGGAGCTAGGGTTTTAGGCGAACTCTCGGCCATGCATGGATGGGAGTTCCAGTTAACTGACAAAAAGCTCTTCGTCCCGACAGAAACTTTCCTAATTTTTTTCTTTGTTAGGTAAACGCGGGCTGTAGTGGGTCAGCCCGCGGTCACCCGCGTGCAGTAGAAGGCCAGCAAGCGGTCACCTGCGCCCAGTGAAAGGTTAGGGCGCGGGTTCCTTGATTTAAGTGGTTTTTTGAGGATTTGTTCAGCATGGCTTTGGCTAGGAAGAGGCATGAGTTGGCCTGATGCCAGGTAAACCTGTGTGGTGCATTTTAGGGTTATAAAAGATGC
>JASDQU010012951.1:146328-169242 GCA_032191745.1 Picea mariana | reverse complement strand
TTTAAGTGGTTTTTTGAGGATTTGTTCAGCATGGCTTTGGCTAGGAAGAGGCATGAGTTGGCCTGATGCCAGGTAAACCTGTGTGGTGCATTTTAGGGTTATAACAGATCGTGACATGGAGCATCAAGATATCTCATCACAATAATCGTGAAATTGTGAAATCCTGAAAGGCGAAATTGCATCATGGACTGAGTGCCTCGCAACAGGATTTCGTGACATGCGAAATCGTGAGAGGCCAAAATGTGAAATGACCAAAATGATAGGAGCTAATACAGACAAGCTCCATTTTGGAGTTTTGGGGAATGGGACATGGAGTATAACGAAATGTTCACCACAGTGATCCTGAAATGTCGAAGTGCGGAATGGCGAAATGAACGCCAAAATCTATGAAGTCAATCCAACGGTGCAGATGAAATTGAATAATATCGGAGGGCTACTGTTGCACTCTAGAGTGTAAGTGCTAGAAGAAACTGATGGTTTCTGCCAGAAGATGAGCTTGTCTATGACAGAGAAGACAAAGAGTCTCAACTTCCAGAGAAGCTGAGGAATCTCAATATAACACCCAGTGATGATGGATGCATGGAAAACGGTCAGAGAAGCTGAAGAGTTACCATGATGATCGGGTAGAGCATGCAAGAGAAACGAGCAGAGGGGATTCACAAGGAGGACAAAGATTATAAGAATGAAAAAGGAAGAGGAGAGGAGTGGTTGTTGTGATAGGGAATAGACAAGTGAAGAAGGTGTGAGAACGCAGCAGAAGAATGGTGCAGTAAATGGACATGGCATACAGTTCATAAGATTGAGAATGACATAAAGAGCAGAGGAGTGTGCAGAAGACATTGATGCAGACATAGTAGCGCAGTGTAGCAGAACAACGATGAGACTGGTAAGCATTTAAGAACTTCATGTCTCTATAATAAGTTTTAGTAACAAAAATTTATATTTTAGGGTGGTAGGGAGGTGCTAGGGAGGACAATTGTCCTCAGTGGTTCAAGTGGGTGCTTGAAATAAGGGAGTTTTAGATTCCATATGGTTGCAGCCAAAGAAACCAGGGTGGCAGGGTGGTGCAAGGGAGAACTGTTGTTCTCTGTTTTACAGGTTGATGCCTGTATGATCAGAAGTTAGTGCTTCCATCTAGTTGGTGCTAGAACACTTTGGGAGTTGGTGCTTCCTTCTAGTTGGTGCTAGAGAAACCAAGGGATTTGGTGCTTCCTTCTAGTTGGTGCTAGATAAACTAGAGAGTTGGTGCTCTCAGCAAGTAGAAGCTTGCAAAACAGAGGTTGTAGCCTCATTATGATTTGGTGCTCATATGTATGATAATGTAAAGAATGTAAAGATTATTTATCATATAAAGAAGAAGAGGTTTTTACCCTCTATGGGTTTCCTCAAGAAATATTTGTCTCTGTGTTTATCATATGCGTGACTGATGTTGAATATGCTATTACTTATTTCCCTGCATTATTGTGATTTTCATTGAGTGCTTTGTAAAGAGTTTAAAATAAGCATAATTGTTTAAGCACAGTAACAACTAATTCACCTACCCCCCGCCCTCTCTTAGTTGCTCAACAGAAATGCCATCATTTCTCATCACCAGTCATCACTATGCCATATTTGAAACAACCATTTGAGATTAAGAAATATTATTCTGACTATGTTATCAAATAATTCCTCACTCAGTAGGCACATCTGATGGCCTATCATAGTGATACAGTCTCTAATATTATTTGTAGGTATCCCACCTATGACAAGGAGATGTACTCCATTGTGCAGGCATGTCGACAATTGAAGCATTATTCTAGGAAGGGAAATGATCATCCACACTAATCACAAACCTATGCAATTCATGTAGACACAAGGAAAGTTATGGAATGATTGACATCATAGGCGGTCCATGTACTTGCAACAATTCCCCTTGAACATTAAGTACAAAAAGGGAAAAAAAAATATGTTGTAAACTTCCTTAGTCGGCCCTCGATTGTGGTGCTAACCACAGTTCTTAAATATTGTAGGCACAATACCTTTGAGTGGCCCCAATTGTATGACAACAAACTTGAATTTGTTGCTACATATCACACATTAAGAGCAGGTAAACAAGTTCTAGAATTTCACCTCTAGGATGAAATTTTGTTCTAGCTAGGTCATCCTTATGTTCCTTCAATCAAGCATGAAAAGCTAATTTATGAGGCACATTATAGTCAAGTGGTAGGTCACTTTGGTGTGGATAATATAGTAGTAGTACTCTATAAGTATTTCTACTAGCTAAAACTCTATAGGACGTCAACAGGTATATCATATCATGCACTACCTATGTCATTGATAAGCATGCCATTCAGAAGTAGGGGTTGTACACTTCTCCACCTACCCCAAACAAGCCCTAGGATTCAATCTCCATGGATTACATGTCAGGTTTTCCATCCACCAAGCATGGTAATGATTATTTCTTTGTGGTTGTCGATTTGTTCTCTAAGATGGTCATTTTGGCACCATGTAAGAAGAGTATCACAGTCGAATCCACTCTTAAGTTATTCTTTGAGCATGTTTAGGTTCATTTTGGGCTACCATATAATATTATTTTAGATATGGATAGTAGGTTCTTCAATACCTTCTATTCCATCCTATGGTATTTGATGGACACCAAGATGGCCAAATTGACTTCCTTCCACCCTCAAATAGATGGACACATAGTAGTCAATAAGATGATTGTGCAAATCATGTGCATGTACAACTCCAATAATCCATGTACACAGGGTGAGAGTCTTCCATATGTTCAACATAGCTACAATATATCCCTCTACAACTCTATTGGCCATAACCCTTTTTAGGTGTGCTTGGGGTTCCATCCATTGGCCCCCATTGATGTAGCTCTACCCATTTCTTATTCACAAGAAGATTCTTCCCATACTTATACCAAGGTACATAACACAACCAAATTTTTTGAATGGATCTAGCGCCTCCAACAATAGTTTCATGATATCCTACATAAATCCAATTCCAAGTACAAGCAACAACATGACCAACATCTGGTTCCACACAAGTTTTAAATTGGTGATAAGGTGTGGTTTTATTTGCAGAAAGAGCACCTCACAGACCCCCACGGGAATCTCATACCACTCTAATATGGGCCTTACACCATCACAAAGGCTATGAGTGAGAATTATTTTTAATTGAGTGTTCCTCCTATCCTTGGCTTACACCCCTATTGAACACCTCGGAGATGGTTGATCATTTTACCCCCATAGAACTCAATCCAAACTGCATTGAGTAGGCTACAATGGATTGGATCATGGATACCAAGATGAAGGAAACCTACCAGTAGAACATAAAACTTTATTGAGTTGTCAAAGAAGGACAACTTCTTCACCAAGGCAAGTGGTTCATCAAGAATCAAATCCAACAAAATTTTCCCCATCTAATGAGGGAACTTGTTGTAATGGGGACCATTGGTTTCGAAGGGGGAGGACTGGTCCAGGTGGACACCGGTGGACACCAATGGCCACCCACCTCTTTCACTAACTCAACATGAGTATTCATCTTGGCAATGTTTTTATCTACAATTTTTAAGGTCCTAAACTTCTAAGGTCGTTTTGAGGCCTTAAACGACGGTTTTTATCCATTTAGGGGCTTTGGGTTGCCATGGAATTCCCAAGCCTACCAAAAATTGCACTTCTTAGTTATATATTTCCAACGAGATATTATGCACCCCAAACGAAGATTGTATGCAAAAGTTGTGCCCCCAATAAATTGATGTATCAACTATCCACCATAGGGCCTGCAATCCTTTTGGCACTTCATCTCCTAGGGTTAGTGTTTTGGATATTTAGGGTTTTTCCTCTTATGGTTTATTAATTTATCTTAAAAGGCCATTTTGGTCATTTGTAATGTTAATTGTGAATAAACATAGACGACACCTCTCTCTTCATAGATAATCTACCACCATTCTATCTAGATTGTATTGCTTTGTATTTCATAGCATTGTCCTATATCATTTATTAATAGAATTTGGTTCTCACTATATTACTATGCTCAATACAATATTTGTGTGTGTGGTCCCATTCATTTTCATGCCTTCATTTGATTCTTTGTAGAATCTTAGTCCATTATGTTAGGCTATAACATATTATTATTTGTTTAATACCTTGAAACTTATGCGACAACACAAATACATGAGTGTCACTTGTGCATCATTGACAAAAAATAAAAATAAAAATAATCTTTATTGGAACATTTATAACAAATTCAACCATTCATAGAAATTAAATATAATTTACAACAAAAACAATGGCATTGGAAAATATCTTTACAGTACATAAAACATTTTCTTCAATTTTCTAGAAAACTCCTATGAAGATATAATATACATGTAATATTCCGGATATTAAAAGTATGCAAAACAGAAATAAAATGCTAGAAATGGTAGATGAACAACAATATAACCAGAACATCACCACAATAATACCAAAATGATAACAAAATAACACCAGAAAGAGCACTTTGATCACTGAGAGCAATGTTCACTTGAATCTTCGAGGGGGCAACCTCCAGTCGAGTAGAGCTCTATTACAATAATATCCAAGGCAAAAGTTCTCATACCCTTGAATCCTATTTATACTAAATATGTATATCAAAAGAACCATCTAGAGGAATCTCCTTCTAGAAGCAGAAGCTTCTATTAGGTCTTCTTACATTCGAATTATTCTTCCTTATTGCTAGGCCTTATTAATACTGACCTTCAATACATTGGAATATAGTATTCTACCTACAAGAGGGGTTATGTCCATAACATGTCCTCCCCCTTAAAAACAACCTTTTCCTCAAGTCTTGAGATGTGGAAATTGCTACAGAATGGTAGTTGGTTCCCAAGTGGCATTTGCGGGGGTTGTATCTTTCCACTAGACTAACACTTCCTTGATGGTTCGTTGATGAAGGTGACGCTCATGTTGGTCCAAAAATTCTTGTGGTTGTAGCCAAATGGAGCCTTCTTCATCCAACTCGGGAAGGTTGGTTTGAGTTTGGAACTTTGTTCCAATCACCTTCTTTAAGCACGAAACATGAAAAACATGATGTAGCTTAGAATGACTAGGCAAAGCTAACTGATAGGCTACCTATCCCACACGCTTGAGAATGGTATAAGGACCATAAAATTTGGGCACCAGCTTCTGAAAATGGTCGGCCTTGAGGGAATTTTTCTTGTAAGGTTGCAGTGGAATAAACACTTGATCCCCTTCTGCAAATTGACGTTCAGAGAAACCTTGATCTGCTTTTTGCTTCATGCAATTCGGGGCCGTGACCAAATTCTCTTTGAGGGTACGGAGAATAGTTTCTCAAACTGTAAGCGTTTGGTCAACCGCCTAGACCTTCGAGACACATGGTAAATATGAGAGAACTGAAGGTGTCTTTTGTCCATATATTGCTTCAAAAGGATTCATGTGGGTAGTTGTATGGTATGAAGTGTTGTACCACCATTTAGCTATGGGTAACCATTGAGCCCACTAATTTTTCTTTTCCGATGCAAAACACCTCAAATATGTTTCCAAACACTTGTTGACAACTTCAGTTTGACCATCAGTCTAGGGATGATAAGTTGTGCTAAGAGGAAATTGGGTGCCTTGTCGCTTGAACAGTTCTTGCCAAAAATTGTTGGTGAAATTTGGGTCGCGATCAGAAACAATAGAATGTGGCATGCCATGAATCTTGAAGACCCAATCCATGAAAAGTTGAGCCACAATGGATGTTCTAAATGGGTGTTGAAGAGCCCATAAATGAGAATACTTGGAAAGGTCATCAACTACCACCATGATGACTGATTTATTTCCCGATTTAGGTAAGATTGTAATAAAATCCATATAGATATCCCGCCAAATAGCAGATGGAATCGGAAGCGGTTGTAGTGTGCCAGGAGATTTGACGGTTTCACCCTTTTTGCGTTGACACACATCACATTCAACCACAAAATTATGAATGTCTTGTTTCATACCATCCCAAAAAAATGAATGGTTGACCCTATCATAGGTTTTGTTAAACCCAGAGTGACCAGCTGTGGGTGTAGCATGAAGCTCAAAAAGTATCATGGATTTAAGTTTTGACTGTTTACTTAAATACAAGTGACCTTTGTATTGAAGCTCATCATGGAGCCAAGAGTACCCTAGGGAAACTGGATAATTGGACTTCAATTGTTGTATCATATGTGAAATTTTGGGATCATGTAGCCAATCATGGTGAATGGCTTGGAGCCAATCTGGTACAATGAAGGAGAGAGAAAAAAGGGACCCTTCATCTTCATATTTTCGGGAAAGTGCATCCGCAACCACATTGTCTTTTTTGTTCTTGTAAATGATCTCATAATCATATCCAAAGAGATTAGTCACCCATTTTTGTTTCTCTGGGGAGGAAATGCATTGTTCCAAAAAATACTTGAGACTTTTATGATCTGTCTTAAGTTGGAAGTGTTTCCCCAATAGATAAGGGCACCAAAGATCAACAACATGCAGAATAGCCAACATTTCCTTTTCATAGATTGATTTGCCCAAATTTGGTTCAGACAGTTGTTTGTTGGTAAAGGCCAAAGGCCAACCCTCTTGCATAAGGATAGCACCAATTCCTTTCCCTAAAGCATCACATTCTAGGACAAAGTTCTTTGTGAAATCAGGAACGGCCAGAACTGGAGTGGTGCACATGGCCATCTTCAAGGTTTGAAAATCCTGAGCAACTTCTAGAGTCCAAGTGAAAGAATTATTTTTAAGGAGTGCAATGAGAGTTGTCACAATTTTTCCATAATTATTAACAAACTTGAAATAATAACCTATTAAGCCCAGAAATCCACACAAGATTTTGAGATTCTTTGGGTGCAGCCAGTATTGCATAGCTTCAATCTTTTTAGGATCCACCCTGACGTCATCCTTGCCAACAAGATGACCCAATTACTTGACTTCTGAGGCACCAAAAGCACATTTAGATTGTTTCAGGAAAATTTTGTGCTGGGAGAGTAGATGGAGAACTCGATCCATATGAGCAAGATGGTTTGTCCAGGTTTTGTTATAGATGATGATATCATCAAAGAAAACTAAAACAAAATGATGGAGAAAAGGACGGAAGACATGATTCATGAGGATTTGGAAGGTGGAGGGGGCATAACACAAGCCAAAGGGCATGACCAAAAACTCATAGTGGAACTCATGAGTTCTAAAGGTATTCTTAGGAATGTTTGCCACTTTCATATGGATCTGGTGGTAGCCAGAACGAAGATCAAGTTTAGTAAAGAACTGGGCACCATTCAATTCATCCAAAAGGTCATCAATGACAGGAATGGGAAATTTGTATTTAATGGTGAGTTTTTTCAGGGCATGGAAGTCAGGACACATGTGCCAAGAACCTTATGTATTTAGGACCATGACCAAAGGAGAAAAGTATGGGCTCGTACTAGGGCGGATAACTCCTGCATTAAGAAATTCTTGAACCATTTTCTCAATTTCATTTTTTTGGGAAAAGGGGTGACAATAGGGATGGATATTGGGAGGAAGGCTTCCTAGGACAAGGGGAATGGAATGATCATGAACACCACAGGAAGGAGAGAGTCCCTAGGGAGTAGAAAATACCACATGATGTTTAGAGAGGATGGATTGGAGGTCTTGCGGCACAGAGGGTGTCTCAGTTGCCTATATGGCATGGAGTTGGGAAATAACGCCAGAATGACCTTTTTTGAGAAGATTTTCCATGCGATGGGAACTAATTATCTCAAGGGAACCGATGGTGATTCCCTGAAACTTATATTGTTGGCCCTCCTCATCGAATTGCATGGTTAATTCCTTAAAATCTAGGAGAATGGGACCCAAATTACTTAGCCAGTATGCATCCAACACAATGTCAGAACCACCCATGTCGATAGCAAACATATGAGATTTTAAGTGGTAGTCACCAATTTGGAGATGTACATTTTCACAATGTCCTCCACATTTCATGTAGACGCCATTGGAAATCATGATTTGGAAATTATTGACTGCATGGATATAGCAATGAGTTTCTTGGGCAATGTGATGATGAATAAAAGTATGGGTGCTTCCAATATCAACAAGAATGATGACCTTCCAATGCTTTATGTAACCAATTAGCTTGAGGATTTGGGGAGTAGAGAAGCTAGTGAGAGAATTTAGGGAAATGACCGGTTCTACTTCGGGAGGGTTTGAGGGAGGGGTTATGTCAGTGAGTTCAAGTGACACCAACATAAAGGGAGCTTCAACCTCCTCTTCTAAAACATCCTCTAAGATGGCTATAAAGATCTTTTTTTCCTTACACTTGTGTCCCGGAAAATATTTGTCATCACAATTATAACAAAGGGCTTTGAGTTGGCGTTCAACCATTTCATCCCTGGTTAATTTTTGGATCTTTAGTGGAGTAGAAGGAGGAGTGGGATTTATTGGTTTAGAGCAAGGAATGAAGGAGGGTGTCCAGTTTTGAGAAGAGACAACATGTTGTGCTTCCTTATCTCTTTTAGTAGCCTCCACCCAACTCTAAGGCTGAGCCATGAGGACATGGGCATGAATCTCATCCTTGATTACATTGATAAAACATTCTCGGAAAAAAGCATCAGACATTCCCTCTGTACGAAAATCCAGTCGCTCAAAAGAAACTATAAAGTCTTTCACTGTTCCAGATTTTTTTCAATTTTGTCAAATGGCCTAAATGGTTGGTGTCAGTGTCAAAGCATTCGTAAAGCTCTACCATAAAGTGTGTCCAAGCAAAATACCCTTGACGGGTATTTTTTCTCCATTGTCACCATTGCCAAGGTTCTTGATCTAGATGGAGAACACCATACCAGAGTTTGGCCAAATCATCTATAATGTCGTACAAAGAGAAATAATGTTCTATTTGAGTTACCCAACCAGTGGGATCTGAGCCATCAAATTTGGTCACATCCACACGTGGAAGACATAGGTCACATTGAAAGTGATGGGGATGAAAATTATGGGAATGAGAGGAAGTTTCATCTTTGGTATGAAAAGGTGGGTGAGATAAAGGGGGATCTGCAAGGATATGCAGCTTGGTGCAGATCATCGAAGCGATAGATTCAAGTTGGGTAGTAATATCTTGTTTGAGGTCTTCTTTGAGTTCCTCAATTGAGGCAGCGATGGAGTAATGCATGTTTTTATTGATGGTGGTAATACTAATACTGAGCTATCTCACTTTTTGTTGGGTCTCTATGAAATTGGATTGCAAGGTATTGAAGCGAGCTTCCAAGTCTTGGCTATAGGTATGGGCCATGATGACGAGGGAACCGAAAAGGGGTGGGTGAGGTCAAAATTTTTTCTGAAAAATGATAGGTATGAATGTGATAAGGGAGAAGAGATAAATCCAATGGAATAGGTCTCAAATAATGGTGCAACAAAATCCAAACTTTTTTTTTTACAACTGCGGAATTATACTCCAGTGTGAAGAATATTGTAGTCATGAAATTCCCAAATGCTTAATCAGGAAGAAATGTGTAGTGATTTGGAAACTCAAATGTAGGAGTCATAGTTGCATGACAATAGATCTTGTATGTTTTGTTTTTTGTTTCCATCCCCAAGGGTTAGGTATTCAAGGGTTCTATAGACAAAGGTTTGCTTTGGGCTATAGCTCTCTGATATACATGCGGGGTCCAACAGTAGTACTCGGCCCAATATCTCAAGGCACCAACTAAAGAGGATGGATTGTGCCCTTAGTCATACTACCCGACTACCCAGGTACTAGAGAGTATCTTCCCGAGTGTTGTTCTCAGTGGCACTATAGCAGTCAGGAGACCGATCGATTTATCTAAAGAGGGATTTAGGAAATCTAGGTCAATCCGTATACAGGTTCTTTCTGATTCACTAGCACTCGAAGGGGTACCAATAGGGGTTAAAAGGGTGGCCAAAAAATGTGTGCGTAAGTAGCACTTGTATTTCCTATGTGTATGAATCCCCGGTCATGGGTTTATGCGCGTAACGACAGATCTTTGTAGCTTAAAGACGTCGAAATACGTCTCTACCTTGAAAAAAAATTAACCCACAATTTTTTGTTGAGGAAAGTGCTCTAATACCACTTGTAATATTCCAGATATAAAAATTATGCAGAACAGAAATAAAATGCTAGAAATGGCAGATGAACAACAATATAACTAGAACAACACCACAATAATACTGAAATGACAACAGAATAACACTAGAAAGAGAACTTCAATTACTGAGAGAAATGTTCACTTACCACTTCGAGGGGGAAACCTCCAGTCAAGCAGAGCTCTATTACAATAATATCTGAGGGAAAAGTTATCATACCCTCGACTCCTATTTATACTAAATTTGTCTATCAAAAGAACCATCTAGAGGAAGATCCTTCTAGAAGCGGAAGCTTCTATTAGGTATTCTTACATTCGACTTATTCATCCTTATTGCTATGCCTTATTAATATTGACCTTTATTAGATTGGAACATATTATTCTACCTACGTGAGGGGTTAGGTCCCTAACAATACAACATGGTATACCATCTACATATTGAAATTAGTGAACACAAAAATCAAGTAAAGTATTAAAAAATGTTGTCTCGTACAAATATATACATGATTTCAAATATAAGTTCATGGTATTCCCAAGAGTATCAATAGCTACCTAAAACATTAGATGTTGTGAATACTCCCTAAAATTTAAGATGTGTGATCATGAATTTGATGAAAATGCCAAGGAATCTTATTATTTGTTCATGGAAATGTTTTTTTTGGGTGAAAAGTACAAATATATAGATAATTATTATCATAAATTAGGCTACAAATTTTTATTTTTTTTAATGAAAATATGAAAAAAAATTATCTTGAATTTCTATAATTTTATAAAAATTAACCAAATTGGTGAAATTTTGCATAGGAAAAAAACAATAGTGCTCAATCTTTGTTTTTTGCATTTCTGCAGTTTAATTCTCTCTGTGTTGCTATGAATATGAATGTGTGCATTTTGTGTGTGTGTGTGTGTGTGTGTGTGTGTGTGTGTGTGTGTGTGTGTGTGTCCCATTAAGAATGGATATGGACATATGGCTCCATGATTTAAGTGAATTGATGCTTGAACTATTCCATTGTATTTCATTATTTCACTAATCCATGCATTCATAATAAGTATCTGGTTTTTTATGGATTCCAAATATCATTGTAATGGTGAACTAACATGTTAATGGTTTACATTTCTAATGGTATTCACATGGGTTCTCATTATTGGTTGGAAACGCATGGACAAGGATGTTACATAGTGGTTTCAAAGTTATTGTCATAACACTAGGATATCATGCACACTATTGAAAGGTAATTTCAGATTGTGTGCCAAGAGTTTGATAAATCACCCATGTGGTAATTATTAAGGTTCTTCCTTCAAATCAAAGGGAAATAAGTAGAAAAGTATCCCTTTAAATGACCCCAAATCCATGGTAAACGAGTAGAGATATTCATCTCTCCATAGGAATGAGATTTATAGTTTATAAAGAATAGATTTTGATCTTGTTACAATGTATATTCATGAAAAAAAAAAGGTTTATTGGCATGGGTCCCTTATGAAAATGTGGATCGGGAGATGGCATTCAAGTCATATTGTGAATAGACAAAGGATGGGTTGAATGTCCTAAACAATGTCCAAGCAGGATAGCATACATGGGGAGGATATCACAATGAAAGAGTAGTATATGTCCATTGGAAACCTATTCATGTAAGGTTTGAAAGTGACCAATACAAGGGAAATCCCTTCCAACCCCATTATATTTCTATTCATGAAATATCAAGCAGATTAATGGCTCAGGATCAACCCACAACAAAGTGGCAAGGATTTAATAAGGTCCAAAGAAACCCCATGCTCTAATGAACCCATGCCAAGTGGAGGTGTTCATAAAGCCATGTATGTGGGCTTGTAACGGGACATGTGAAAAGGTCCCCTTAGGCCCATGAGTGGGCAGTAATCATGGGTGGATTTGAAAGGGGAACATGGAAATAGTTGGTTGGGGGAGTTGAAGTGAGGAAGAGGTTCATAGAGAAATCACCTCATCCAGATTTAGGAGAGGAACGAACTAATTAATAGACTGAATACCATAAACATGGAGATGGGAAGAATAACACAAATATTCAGTGAAAAAGATCTTCTATTAAATAATGAAATAGGGTGAAACTATAAAACTGCAAAATTGAAACTTGCTCGAATGGTGGTAGTTATCTCTAAGAAGAGATCTGGTTTCTACACGCATTTGTTTGAGCATAATGGATTATAATGAGGCTCCATAGGCCCTTTTCATATTACTCATGAATGCCAAAACCCTAGACATCCAAAAACCTAACCCTAGAAGGTGAAATGCCAAAATTCATGTGGGACCTATGGGTAAGTTGGTGTAATTTGGTACCTCAACTTCCTAGGGTCGTAATGTTTGCATTCGACCTCTGTTTTAGGTGTGTCATAGCTCATTGGAAAGGTATTTAAGAGAGATAAACATTCCACTAACATACTCTGACTCCGTCTACATTTTGACTATGGAGAGTCAAGAAAACAACGTTTAGGGCCCCAAAATAGCCCTATAAGTACAACAAGATGTGCTGACATGAAAACATACAAAATAAGCCAGTTGGATTAGGCAAGAGGCCAACTGTGTCTACCTGGAGAATGTGTGAGGCTTCAGACAACCCCAGAAGTGTATAACTCACAATTATAAAGAAGTACATAAAGATGTGTTGAATCAAAAAAGGACATGAGGAGCCAGTTGGAATAGGTGGGTGGCCACCAATATCCACCTGGATCAATCCTTCCCCCTTAGGAAGAAATGGTCTCCATTGCATTGAGTTCCCCCATCAGGTGATGAAACTTCTGTTGGATTTTGCCCTGGGTGAGCCACTTGCCTTGGTGTAGGAGTTTCCCTACCTTGACAACCCGATAAAGTTGGATCCGCTACTAGCAAGTGCCCTTGACCTGTGTGTCCACTATCTGATCGGTGGATGCCTGTTCCATGCAGTCAGGGTTGATCTCTGTTGGTGTTAGTTGTTTGGTGATCTCAAAGGTGTCCAATAATGGTGGAAAATATGGCTGAAGGAGGGCCACATTGAATACTGGATGCAAACCAAGGAAGCGTGGAGTGTTAAGATCAAAATAATTGCTACCCATAGCCTTAGTGATAGTGTAAGGCCCATAAGGAAGTGACTGAATCTTCCGATGGGGCCCCATGAGACACTCCTTCTGCAAATGTAACCAAACTTTGTCACCAACTTGAAACCGGTGTGGTACCCTGTGTTTATCATGGCACTGCTTGTTCTTAGCATTGGATTTCTGCAAAATATTTTGGACCTATTGGGGGATGTGTTGAATCCGCTCAATGAATCAGGTGGCTTTGTTCATCGCAGACTGATCAGGGGAAGAGTCTGTCTTTGTGGTGGCAAGAGGAATTGAAACATCAAGGGGTCCCAAGGGTTGGAATCCTAGACCCACCTGAAATGGGATATGTTCGGTGGAACTATGGAGAGCCATATCGTAACTATGTTGGACATATGGGAGACTCTCATCCCATGTACGGGGATGCTTAGAATTGTACATGCACAGGATGTGCACAATCATCCGATTGATGACCTCAGTTCGGCCATCGGTTTGGGGGTGGAAAGAAGTAGATTTTGTTAGCTTGGTGTCCAATAGAGACCAGAGGCTTCACCAAAAGGTGTTGAGGAACATGTTGTCTCGGTCGGAGATGATGCTCTATGGTATCCCAAAGTGAACCCAAAATCGTTCAAAGAAGAGCTTGGCAGTATCTGCCGCTATGACATTCTTCTTACAGAATGTGAGGATGGCCATCTTTGAAAAATGATCAACGACCACAAATAGGCAGTCATTTCCGTTCTTGGTGGACGAAAAACCAAACATGTAATACATGGAGATGGATTCCCACAGCTTCTTGGGAATAGGAAGAGGGGTGTATAAGACTTGCTTCTTGATGGGCAGCTTGGAAATGGCGCAGGAAGTGCAAGATATGATATATTTTCTGACATCCTGTTGAATTTTTGACTAATAAAAATGTTTTTGAAGAACGACCATAGTTTTCTCTATGCCAAAATGTCCTGCCACCCGACTATAGTGGGCTTCCCAAATCAGCTTTGCACGCTCGCTTGTAGGAACACGGAGATGGACCAAGTGGCATAAGAGTCTGTCCTGAATGTGAAAATTAGCGACAGTGGCACCTGTACCCAAGAGTTGATATGTGGTGGCGAAGTCTGTATCTTGCTGGTAAATTTGGGGCCACTCTCATGTTTCATGTTCACAGGAATGGAGCACAGTGGTAAGTGCAACCATAGGAGGCCAACTGAGGCATTTAGGGACAAGATTGGAGATACATGTCTTATACTTGATGTTGATATGGAACTGCTACATGTAGGTGTACCACTTCTAATGGCGGTCATTCTGCAATTTCCCTTGTATCTGTATGAACTGCAAAGGCTTGTGATCAATGTGTATGATCATCTCTTTCCCCAGAATGTAATGTTTCCATTAACAAGAGGCTTGTACAATGGAATACATTTCCTTGTCATAGGTGGGGTATTTCGGGACAGTATCGGAGAGTGTCTCACTATGGTATGCCAATAGATGCTCATGCTAAGTGAGAAATTTTCCCACAGCATAGTCAGATGCATCTGTCTCAATCTCGAATAGTTGTTGAAGATCAGGAAAGGAGAGTATTGGAGTTGAGCACAAACGATGTTTTATATATTTGAATGGTCATTGTTTCTCCTTCCCCCACACGAACTTGGCCCTACCACCTCCCTTGGTCACCTGGTTGAGGGCCCAGGAAATATGGGAGAATCCCAACACAAACTGTTGGTAAAAATTGGTGATTCTTAAGAATCTACGAAGCTCAGTTAGCGTGGTTGGGGCTGGCCAGTCACGAATGACTTGGATATTAGATGGATCAACATGTACCCCATGCTCATCAACAATGTAGCCTAGGTAGTGGACCATGTTCATGCCAAAAGAGCATTTTTCCAGGTTGGCATAAATCTTGTGTTGCAGCAGAATGCTCAAAACCTGTTGAATATGTTGCATGTGCTCCTCCCACGTTCTGTTAAAGATGAGGATGTCATCCAAATATACTACCACAAAGGATTTGGTGAAGAGTCTCAATACCTCGTCCATCAACCTCATGAAAGTGGTTGGTGCATTTGTTAAGCCAAAGGGCATGACTAACCATTCGTAGAGACCTTCTTTAGACTTGAAGGTTGTCTTCCAGACATTAGTTGGTTCGATGGGAATCTGGTGGTAGCCAGACTTCAGATCAATCTTGTTGAAGAACTTTTCCCCCTTGAGTTGGTTAAGAAGGTCATCAATCCTGGGAATGGGGTAGCGGTTCCTGACTATGATTTTGATTAAGGCTCTGTAATCAATGCAAAGTCGCCAAGTCTTGTCCTTCTTCTATACAAGCACAATCGGGCTTCCACAAGGGGAGGAGTTGGGTCTAATGTGCCCCTTTTGAAGAAGATCTTGGATTTAATGCCTGATTTCTTCATTCTCCATTAGCGAGTGCCGATAGACTGGTCCATTAGGTAGAGGTGTGTCGGGGGTCAGATCAATTGGATGCCTGACTTGGCAGCGTGTGGGTACCCCAAATATGTCTCTGTATGCTTCCATGATCCTGTCCACTTTCTTTTGCTGCAATGAGAGGCGTTTTGTAGAGGCCACAGATGTGGCGGCGACCTTCTACTCACTGTGATCACGGATCACAAAGAAGACGAACTTCTCGGTTTTTGAAATGACCTTACTGCATTTCTTAGCATAGATGAAAGAAATAGCAGCAGGCAGTGCCACCTCTGGGATCCTGTACAATTTTATACCCAAAGTAATAATAAAATTGCGAGGTCTAGACTCATACAAATCATGACGCTTCCACAAATATGATTGTCCTAAAAGAACATCACAAAATTAAAGGGGAGCAATATCACACAATACCTCATCTTTGAAAGGCTTGATGTCATAGGGAAGATGACACTGTTGGATGACATAGAGATCTCTTCCTTGATGAAGCCAATCAATGGTGTTGGGTTGCGGGTGTGGTGTCATTGGTAGGTTTAGCTGCTTAACGACGTTTGCTGAAATCAGGTTCTTCTGACTATCGATGTCGACAATGAAGTGAATCAAAGCCCCCTTGACCCACATCTGCGAGTGAAAGAGGTGTTCCCCTTCCTATGGTTCTTCTCGTTTGCTTGGCTAGACTTTGGTGGTAGCGACCATGGCACTAGGTTCAGCATCGATAATCCACTTCCCTCCTTCAGGATTTGACTCGGAATCAGAATCATCCTCTAACTCGGAAGCCTTCATCTCATCCACGAGGGACTACTTGGAGAGGCATTTGTAGGTGTTGTGCCAAGGATTTTTATGGTACTCACACCATTTTCCCGTGTCCTTCTTCGTCTTCTCATTTCCCTTCTGGTGTTGCATCTTGGACGGATTGTCCTGAGGGGGACCATCGTGACTTGATCCCCTGTTGTGTGGGTTGGGTTTTCCTTTTCCCTACTTCAGCTATGAGGGGTTTGCAAATCCAAACTCTCATCATTTCTGCTTAAATTTTTGCTCAATCTTGACAGCGTATCTATAAGTTGTGCCCAATGCGGTGATTTCCATAAAATCCATTTATGTTTGAATGTATCTATGCAAACAGCCATGGCATTTGAGCACCAGATGACGCTCAGAATATTTGATACCCAATTTGGTGCAGAGGGTATGGAAAATATTGGTGAAGTCTAGTACTGTCTATTCCTTTTCTTGACATAGGGTGGTCCATCTGGCGTACTGGTCCTCGTAGCTTCCAAAAGGGTAGTACTGTTCTTTAATGGTGTCCCGGAAGGAATCCCATGTAGGGGCCACCAAAAAAAATTTAGATTCCTCCATGGCCCTTTGCTCGGAGTAAGTATCCCACCAGTATTTAACATGGGGAACGGCCTTGAGGAGTGAAAAAGTGATATTTTCCCAATCGAAAAAATTGTGGACCGAAAAATATCCTTCGAGCAGATTCAACCATTTATCTACAGCATCCGCATCTATCAATCCTTCAAATAATGGAATATCAAAATTTCCATGTACCTTGAAGGGGGTTGCATGGCCGCCTGATGAAGATGCTTCTCCCATGGGAAATCCTCGAAGGATCTGCGTGAAGTTGTCCATCAATTTGTTCCTTTGTCACGTGATTGCTTCCTCGAGAAACATTTTAGTAGGATCTCCTTCTCTAGCATCTTTCTTTTTGTCTCCCATGGGTTGTTGTCGAACTCGGCGCGACCGATCTAGTAATGGATCGATTGGTTCAAGTCCCAACTTCTTGTACCTAGACCTTGTCAGGGACATGCACGAAGAAAAATAAATGAAGAGAAGACCGCTCTGATACCACTAATATGGATTTAGGATCGGAATGAACTGATTAACAGACTGAATACCATAAACACAGAGATAGGAAGAATAACACAAATATTCAGTGAACAATATCTCTAAGAAGAGATGTGGCTGCTACACGCATCCGTCTGAGCAGAATGGATTACAATGAGGCTTCGAAGTCCCTTTTCATATTACTCATGAATTCCAAAACCCTAGACATCCAAAAACCTAACCCTAGAAGGTGAAATGCCAAAAGTCATGTGGGCCCTATGGGTAATTTGGTACCTCAACTTCTTAGGGTCATAACTTTTGCATACAACCTCTGTTTTAGGCGCGTGATATCCCGTTGGAAAGGTATTTCAGAGAGCTACACATTTTATCATCGGACTCTGACTCCATTTACAATCTAACTGTGGCGAGTCAAGAAAGAAATGTTTAGGGCCCCAAAACAACCCTGGAAGTACATCAAGATGTGTTGACATGAAAACATACAAAATAAGCCAATTGGATTAGGCGAGAGGCCACCCGTGTCCACCTAGAGAATGTGTGAGGATTCAAAGAGCCCCAAAAATGTAGAACTCACAATTATAAATCAGTACAGAAAGACGTGTTGAATAAAAAATGGACACGAGGAGCTAGTTGGAATAGGTGGGTGGCCACCAATATCCACCTAGATCATCACCTCTATTGTCAATGGCCAAGGATGACACATAGGATCGAAAGGTTCTCATTGGAAGTTCATACACCTCAATAGCATGTGGCAATATGGCTCTTTAAGATTTATCATAATCAATCATCGAAATAAATGCATTCCTAAAGTAGAGTGTGGTATAACAGAACCCCACACTCCATTAAAAATGTGCAACATGGAGGAGATGTTATGTACTAAATTCTTATGATATCATAATAAACTAGAGTACAGAAAATATACATAAGATGTGAGCATGGGGAACAAATCCCAAAGAGATAATAGAGATGAGTTATACAATAACTCCTTATAGAATAGGAGAACCTCCTCCAACTACCTCAAGTACATCCATGTATCCAAATCACGTCTTCCTATCATAATGACTATATTGGCCTCTATATATACATTTTTTCACTCATTGCACATGTGGGCCTTTAGTAGGTTTACCCCTATAACTTATACATTTAACCCCATATATTCCCCCCCTTGAGGTCATATCACCATGAATTTATATTTTATACACAATGTGATCTAATACATTATAAGGGTAAAAAGTAGAACTAGAAAGTTTTATAAGTAGTCAACTTGTTATATTATGATTTAATAACATCTCCTTTTTTGTTTTTCTTCTTATTTTTGTTTTCTATTTTTCAAAATTTTAGTTTACATTTAAACAAAATTTAGTTTTATTGATTTTCACTTCATGGTATAGCCAAAATCTTAGGATGGCCTTATCTAAAGTAATTAGCTTAACATGCATCATTGTTGTGACACTTTTGCAGATTTAAGATATGTGTTTTTGTCTTCAAATGTGGTCTTAAGAGTACTGGGATGTATTGGATGATGTTAAAAGGATTATTAGAAGAACATTTTTAATCAAAGTACAGCATGTACCTTGGGATATGGAATTGGATAAGTGAAGTGCTTTACACAAAATCATATGAATATATATAATGCCATTTGCAAGTCCATTTTCGATATTGCAAGTCCAGTTTTAGTCTCTTATATGTTTTGAATATATATAATTCCTCAAGCATTCATGCACCTCACTTGTACGTTTTGCAACATGACTTTGTTAAGGAGTTGGCTCTCTTGTCTAACAACAAAGCAATGGCATTGTTTATCCTATCATTACCTCTACATGCAACTATCGACTCTCTTAGTTACAAGTGTCATTACCTCTACATGAAATGCTTGAGGCATTAATTACCATGTTACAAGTGTCCTTATGCACCACGGGCAAGGAAGCAACACATATTGGGGTTATACATTATCTCAAAGGACTTAGTAATTTTTCTGTAAAAATGAATTAAAACCTTTTTTTTAATAAAATTCCATGTGGAGATGGTGTGCTAGAATATATGAAAAAAAGGGGTTATACATTATCTCAAAGGACTTAGTAATTTTTATGTAAAAATGAATTAAGACCTTTTTTTTAATAAAATCCCATGTGCAGATGGTGTGCTAGAATATATGAAAAAAATCCCATGTGCAAATGGTGTGCTAGACTATATGAAATTTTTATTCAACAAGCGACTTGGTGTGGGAAGAGATGTACCAAGTAAGTTGGTATTAAATTCAAACGTTAGTAGAAGATTAATTAAAATATCGACACAAAGCATTTTGTCTTCCTTTTCTAAGAGCATATCTTCCTTTTCTTAATTAAAATATCCACACAAAGCATTTTGTGTGATATGAATCATTAGTTCTCGAAAGTTTTCTAAGTTGATTCAATTGCTTCATGTAAACTTGAAATTATGTCCCAGAGTATAATCGATATTATGTCTTACACTTTTTGTAATGTAGCAATGGACACATTTGAGTTTTTTTTTTAAAGAATCAATCTTCTCCCTTGGTCTCATATTTCATGCTTATTGATACATTTTTATCTTCTTGCATGTGAACATTGAAATCTGTACTTTGTTCATCATTTGTGGAGATTGAAATTTGTGCTCTCCTTCTTGATATGCAAGTTTCATTATTTGTGCATATTGAAATGTGTACCCTCCTCATTGATGATACAAGTTTCATCATTTGTGGAAATTAAAATGTATGTTGTGTTAATGATTTAGGTTCCATAGTATACTTTCTTGTTGATGATGCGGGTTTTAGTGTTGGATTGATGTATTCTCCCAATTAATTTATTATATTTTAAACTAATATTTAATCATATTATTTATATAATCTATATATATCATGTAATGCAATGTTATGAATGTATGTAAAGGCATGTTTTAAATGTTTTATTTTATATTTAACTTGATAAATATTTAATTATTTATGACTATGATTTTATAATTATATAGTTTTTTTAATTATGTGAAGTTTTTAAGTATACTAATTAAGAGAGTTATGTATTTTTTTTATTAAGGAAAAATTCATGGATAAATATAAGGAACTTTTTTCCAATTTATGGACGACAAATCTAATAAACATGTTAATGCATACTTATGCAATTCACTAAGTGGGGATTCAAATCAAGCACCTTCTAGTACAAAACTAGCAAAATACCTAACAACATTGGTGATAATTGATTAAGCTAACTCCTTTGAGTTATCATTTATGATTATTTAATAACTTACTTTGTTTATCTCCTCTTTTATATTTATTTAAGTGTAAGGGATTATACAATTTTTAATTTTTTTAACAATAATTGGTAGATTTATATTGAGTAAAAAGACTACAGCAAGTTGTAGAGAGATTACACCCAAAATTATTCAAGGATGTCCAGCTATAACAAATATCTACTCTATCTATGGACCATCAACCAACTCTAATAATCTCCATAGGAAAAATAACCCAATACTTCCGGGAGTTGTAAATTCTACAAAACAAACCAGATAGTTTAATGATCTTACAAAGCATAAATATCAACAAAAGGCATTCATACTTGTCATTTCTTCCAATGTTGTCTTCTGTGTTTTTGGGGTGGGCTGCTCAAGATCCATTTTATCTTCAAGTTGGTGCATTGTCGCTTCATCATTTATCTTACCACAATTGGAGTTCACCAATTGGATTTGGTTTGAAGTTCCTAAATGGTCACCCTTACTCATATTCATCACCAGAGTCTACAACATATTACACTTTTCTTCCAGGATGACCATTTGATGCTTCTATTGCACAAGTGTTCTCATAATGGTTGCTATTGATATACTACATTCTGTTCATTCTCATGAATATTTGTATTGGCTATATAAATTGATGTCATGTTTGCTTGGATAGATTCTTTATGATTTCTCAAGGTCCTCCAAATTTCCCTCAGCTCCCAGTAATGCATTGAGTGATAACAAATGGAATGTCAATTAATCTTTGTAAACTCCACAGAACAATCAATGCTCAAACCTAGAAAAGAGCAAGTAACCAAAAGGAGGAGACAAACTACAAAAGAGTCAACACAGAGGGGTCGGTAGGCCTTCACTAAAGATCTGAAGAATAGAACATTGTCCCAAGAAATGATAACAAAGTCAATTAACACACATAGATAAAATACCATTAACCAAAACCAAACCACTACGAATAAGGTTGATTTATCCTAGGATTCGAAACAAAAGTCTAGAAAAAGAACACTCATGAAAAGAAATGTGGATGGACTAACAAAATTTCCCATAGAAATACCAAATTCATCAACAAATAAATCACTAGACCTAAAATCCTAAGGAGGAGGTTCAATACGAATCAACAACCATGGTCCAAACACCAATGCGCATACATGAGTTCTAGCGAACCAATATTGCTTCCTCGATAGGGCCATCTAAATAATCCCACTGTGACTGAGAATTACTCTGATCCCAAACACATATATGTGCAACAACATGAATTAAGATATGTGGGAATGAATCCCTCGTCTCATCTCATAGCCACTATGTCCATATGGTCTGAGGGTCACACACTCGGACATGTGATTCCTTAATGCATTGATATGTGACTTATGCTTCATTAAGACTTGATTTGTGAGTAAAATGGTCTGCAATTTGATTGTTTTTCGTAGGACATTGAAGAAGTTGATTTTAGTGAAGCTTAGGATCTTTTTTTTTCCCAATAAATTATTGCATCAAGAGTATGATTAGCATCACTAATTTGTTGGACCATTTTTCTAATGGCAAGCCTTGCATCCCCCACAACGATCAAAGATTAAATGTTAGTTTCAATTGTTGACTTTAGCCCTTACATTAATGCATAAAATTCCACTACATTATTTGATGTTATACCAACACCCCAAAACATATGTCAATATCGTTGTTCTTCTAGGGATTATAATAACCCTCTGCACCTACCATGTCAAGGATTAGACAATGCTTTTTACAACAACTAGGAGATTTATATCAGCAAAAAGGATGCAGTCGAAGCTTGCAAAGTCTACAAACAAAGGAGCTCAAAGATAAGGAAAAAATATGGTTCTCAAACAAAGTGTTTTTCCTATACAGTGCTAGATATATCTTGTCTCCTATTGGAGAAATTTCATTACAAAACTTTACAGTGTAAATTCTAGAAAAAGTGCCAAGGATGCAGATAACTAAAAAAAACATCAAATATCGGTCTTATGAAGATCAAGAGAGTCTGTTACAACCTTCCCCTTGCCATCAACCAAGAGGTTCAGATATGTAATAGGGATTCCAACGGATGGGGATGAACCACTTGTGTTCACTTCTAGTGTCAGAATAGGTAGTGTGGGGGTAGACTTGGCCCATAATTATTCCAATTGGGAGAACAGAGCATCAATATCATTGTGTTGTTTTCTCATTGCTTACCTTTGTTGTATTAAAATTTCCAAAATAAATGACACCTAATAAGTCATGCCATGCACAATGATCTATAGCTGTTATAAGGTGGTCCAAGTGTCCTCCATTTTCTCTAAATGACC
>JASDQU010012951.1:47672-84522 GCA_032191745.1 Picea mariana | reverse complement strand
TCAAATATAGTACAGTTGACACTGCATTCATGGAGACATTTCAAAAGCTACATGGCAGCCCAAATATTATTGTAAGTGATAGAGATCCCATCTTCACTGGACATTTTTTGACATAGTTATTTTCTTGTTTGGGTACTCAATTGGCTCATAGCTCATCCTATCATCCTCATTCTGATGGACAAACTGAGATAGTGAACAAATGTTTGGAAGGCTACCTTCGTTTCTTTGTCTATGATAAGCAAACACAATGGTTCAAATTGTTACCCTTGGTAGAATGGTGGTATAACACTTCCTTTCATACTGCAACAAAAATGACACCCTTTATGGCACTCTATGGATACCACCCTCCTTCCATCACTTCTTCTCTAAAATAAAAATCTAAGGTTCAAGCAGTGGAAGATCACATTCAGCAACAACAAGTTCTCCAAATCTTAAAAGACAACTTGACCATGGCACATAATCGCATGAAACAACAAACAGATCAAAATCGTAGTGAAAGAAATTTTGAAGTAGGGGATTGGGTGTTTTTAAGACTACAACCATACAAACAAATGTCCCTCAAGAAAGCCAAGAAGGATAATAAATTATCACCAAAGTATTATGGCCTTTATAAGGTGTTGCAAAATATTGGTACTATGGCATACAAATTGGAGTTGCTTGCATCTTCATGCGTACACCCAGTTTTCCATGTTTCATGCTTAAAGAAGGTTATAGGTGACAAGATCCCAGTTCAAACTATATTTCCAGAACTTGAGGAGGAAGGAAAAATCATATTGGATCTTGAAGCCATCATTGACACAAGAATTCACCAGCTGAGGAATAGATCCATTTCAGAGTATCTCATTAAATGGAGGAAACTACTGGCTGAAGATTCCACTTGGGAATATGAGTCTTTTATATAGAATGATCCAAAGTTACTCAAGCTTTGCAAAAAACACTTGTCTCAAGGGGAGGGGAATGTTAAGCCCTAATATTGGCTCATTACCCCTTAATTGGGGCATATTAGATTAGTAATTTTATTTTATTTATGTCGACTTTATTCCATTAGTTGTAATTATACTTTCTAGTCTCCTATATATACCAAGAAGACATTTTCATTTGGAATCATCTTGTACTTGAATGTTTATGTTGGGTAAAAGGAGGTTTCCCCCTCGAAGAGGCTTATTATATGAAATTCTCTCTTTTTCAAGGCGAGTACTTATTCTGAGGTTTTTCTATGCTATATTGATATTTGGTTCTTAACAAAATTTTCATTACCCTTCTTGTGTTGCGGCTTGGAATGGTTTTCCTGAGAGTGGCCATCTTTTACTTTTCCATTGTTTTGTCAGTTGGGGTTTCCTTTTCCTACTTCAACTATGAGGAGTTTGCAGATCCAAACTCTCACCTCTTCTGTGAAAATTTATGCTCAATCTTGACATCATATATATAAGACACACCTAATTATGCGATGTCCATAAACTCCATTTATTTTTGAATGTATCTATGCATAAAGTCATGGTTTTTAGTACCATATGTTGTTCATAGTACTTGATACCCAATTTGGTTCGCAAGGTATTGGTGATATCTGGTACTTTCTGGTCCCTTTCTCGATGCAGTGTGGTCCATCTTGTGTACTGGTCCTCATAGCTTCCAAGATGGTATTATTGTTCTTTAATGGCATCCCTGAAGGAATCCCATGTGGGGGTGGCCACAAATATTTCATATTTCTATATTTCCCTTTTCTTAGAGTAAGTATCCCACCAATCCTTAACATGGGGGACGACCTTGAGGAGTACAAAACTAATATTTTCACTGACAGAAACATTGTCGATCGAAAAATACCCTTCGAGGAAATTCAACCATTTATCTACAACATTCACATATATCAATCCTTCAAATAATGGAATATCAAAATTTAATTTTACATTCAAGGGGGTTGCATGGCCGCTTGATGAAGATGTGTCTCATATGGGTAGCCACTGAAGGATCTTTGCAAAGTTGTCCATCATTTCATTCATTTTTTGCGCAAAGGATTCCTCGAGAAATTTTTTATAAGGATTTATTGCTCCATCATCTTTCTTTTCTTCCTCCATGGGTTTTTGTTGAGATTGGAACGATTGATGTTGCAAAGGATCGACTAGTTTGAGTCCAAAATTCCTGTACATAGATATTGTTGGGGACATTCACAAATAAAAATAAATGAAGAGTGGATTGATTTGATACCACTGATCCAAATTTATGAGAAGAAAAAAAAGAATAATAGAGTGAATACAATAACATAGAGATACAGAGAACAACAACAGATATCCAGTGAACAATAAATTCTATTAAATAAATAAAATATGCTAAAAAAATTAGAGAACTGAAAACAACTTGCTCGAATGGTGGTAGCTATCTCTGAGAAGAGATGTTCTTGTTACACACATTTGTCTGAGAAGAATGATTACAATGAGGCTCCAGAGGCCTTTTTAACATTACTCATGAACTCCAAAACCCTACACATCCAAAAACCTAACACTAGGAGATGAAACACCAAACGTTATGTGGGCCTCGATGGTTAAGTTGGTACCTCAACTCCGTGAGGTCGTAAATTTTTCAGACGACCTCTGTTTTAGGCCGTGATATCCCATTGGAAATGTATTTTCGAGAACTACACATTATTCCATCAAAATCTGACATTGTCTACAATTTGACTGTGGAAGTCCCAAAAAGAATCATTTAGGGCCCCAAAGCGGCCCTGGAAGTACATAAAGATGTACTGACATGAAAACTTTGAAAATAAACCAGTTAGATTAGGTGAGCGGCCACAAATATCCACCAAGAAGCTATTGAATATTTTTAGGTCCTATCAATATTTCCAGCTAGGTCAATCTTTGACCACATATTGGCTCTAACTTTCAACTGTTATGTAATTTTTTTTTTCTGTTTTAGGACAACCAATAGTCCAAGAACTTCTTGCAGATTTGTTATGGTTGTACTTGCAATTTTAGGTTCCCTAACATGTAGTTTTAGTAACCATAAGTTAGCACATGCATACTAAAATAAATAAAACACACCTAAAGATCTTTACAGCTGAAAATAAACAGATCTAAAAGACTAACACACATCATTTTGTACACAGGTATTTTTGGTCAGCATGACCTTGGATAAAAACCCCCTGGGGAAAACTCGTTTGGGATATATGTCTATATATGAGGAAAGCAGATGGTGGAATACAACAAGTAAAAAATATAGATGAACCTAATACAATAGAAGCTTGATCCAAGATGAAATACAAGTCCAAAAGAACCAGGTGTGCCCTAGGAAGGTGTGCCCCCCATACAAGCTTTCAAATCCATTGAAACTACTCCAGAAGCAAACTATGAGCTCAAAATAGAAATCCCATCCACAAGAATGAAGCTCCATTGGATGGAATCCCTCTACAACTTATCTCACTGCAATTTTATGGGTAGAAGTCCTCCCCACTACTGATGCGCCCTCCAAAGCAAGTGCACCCTCCACAGTAATTAAACCTCCTCAGTAAATAAACAAGGATAGATGTTGATTTCCTCCCAACATGAAAGCATGCGCCCAAGCTCAAGCCTCCTCATGCAACTGACCTCATCTCCAAGATCCCTCTCTTCCTCTCCAAGTGATCAAATGAGGTAATGAATTCTCCTTCACCCTTTGCACCCTCCTTGAACCTCCATAAGGAAACCAAATAATTTGATGGCTAAGATCATCCCATCTCCCATATAATCAAAGGTTGATATCACTCAAAAATAATATCACTCAATAACCCACTTTGGGTTAAATTCCCTAAGTTCACTTTATGTCCCTAATTCACCCACAAAGTGAATTAATAGTCATTTTAGGCATAAATGACTAAATTTCACTTTTGACTTAAAACTCCTAAGTCAAAGTGAAATTAGACATAAAGTACAAGGCACAAACTGTATAGTACATCCCACATGTGTCTAGGAGAGAAGAAGCACATGGGGAACACCTCCCAAGGTACAAAACTTAGCACTCCCTCTTACTGAGGAAGGTGTTCCTCACCAAGCCCATCTTGTCTCTGAAGTAGACATGTTTTCCCCTTAGTAGGGCCTTAGTGAGAATATATGCAACCTGGTCATCTGTCGATACATACTGCAACTGAAATGCCCCTCTTTGAACCCAATCATGAATGAAGTGGTAGTTGATCTGAATATGCTTCGACCACTCATGAAACACTGGATTCTCAGAGAGTTTTATGCAACTATGATTATCACAGTGAATGATGATCGATGGCATCTCCTGACCAAACAAACCAACCAACATCTTACGAATCCAAATGGCCTTGCAATTGGCTTGACTGTCTGCCATATATTCTGCCTCGGTTGAAATCAAAGCAACTGAATTATGCTTCTGGATGAACCAGAAAACAAGTCCTAACCCCAAACCAAAGAAACACTCTGAGGTGCTTTTCCTGTCAACAGCACATCTGGCCCAGTCTGAGTCTGTTTATCCAACCAAAATAACTCCATCTCCTATGACATAGTCTAGGCCATAATCAATTGTCCCAACAATGTAACTCAAAATGTGTTTTTCCCCAACTATGTGAACACTCCTCGACTCAACCATGTACTGACTGAGAGTGTTCATGACAAAAAAAATATATGTTCTAGTGTTAACCAGATACATGAGTGAACCAATCAACTAGTTGTAAAATGTGGCATCCACCCACTGGCTATCTGAAGAACTAATCTTCTTCCATTTGGTAATCATAAGTGTAGACATAGGTCTATAGTCCTCCATCTGAAATATGCTCAAAACATATGTTGCATACTTCCCCTACCCAAGATATATGTGACCCTCCTCCTACCATACCTCCATACCCAAAAAGTAGTGAATCAATCCAATATCACTCATCTCAAACTTTGATGCAAGTCCCATATTGCACTCAGCTATGAGATCCTCGACTCTAGTGATGAACAAATCATCCACATATAAGATGAGAATAAGTGTGTCCTCACCTCTAATGATGAAATAGAGGTTAGGATCAACATCGCTCTTCTTGAAGCCCATCTGAAGAAAGTAAGTGTCTATGCAAGAATACCAATCTCAGGGATCTTTCTTCACTACATAAAGTACCCTTATCAATCGACACACCTCACCTCAAACCCCTGTGGTTGCTCTATGTACACCTCCTCATCAATAAAGACATTTAGAAATGTGGTATTCACATCCATCTGATGAATTCTCCAACCCATATTTGTTGTTATGGCAATGATACTCCTGATGGAGGTGTATCTCGCAACTAGTGCGAAAGTCTTGTCATAATTGACTCCCTCAATCTGAGAGAAGCCTCGTGCCACAAAACGGGCCTTTTGTTTCTCAATGCTTCCATCTGCAGCAATCTTGGTCTTGTACAACCACCTGGAATTTACAACTGACTTCCCCACTAGCCTCAAAACCACATCCCAGACACCATTGCACACAATGGAATCATACTCCTCTACCATGGACTCTCTTCAGACCTGCTAGTCCACTACCTGCACAAATGTTTGTGAATTTTTATCCCTGATACTCGTCACTAGTGCCAAATATTCTCCTAACATTACTAGGGGTCTCTTGTCTCTAATCTATCTCTTGGGCTCCCCTACATTATCTATGGCCTCCTTCAGGGTCTCTTGAAACCATCTAGGTCTCCTCTTCCCTGAAGTGGTCAAGAGAGAAGTAAGGTCACTGGGCCCAAGAGTGACTACCGCTGGACTCGTCTCAACACTCTGAGATCCTGAAGTCTGTGCCCCATCTGAATTCTATACCCCATATGACTCAACATGATCTGACTGTGACCTTGAAGTTGTGCATGGTGACCCTGTCACCCCTGATACTGGTGTACCTGAAACTTGAGGTTGTGCTCCCTCTCAGACTACAATCGACACCTCTGCATCATCCTCAAATATGAATCTCAACTAAAGAGCTCTCTGAAAATCCCTATCCTCCTCAAATCTAACATATATGCTCACCACCACTCTCCTAAGTGGAAGAATGTAGATGTGATAGTCTTTGGAGACCTCTGAGTATCCAACTAGAATCCCTTACTAGGCTATGGGTTTTAGATTTGTCCTCCTCTCCGAGGGGACATGAGAAAAGGTCAAGAACCCAAATATCCTGATGTGCTCGACATTGGGCCTCCTACTAGTGAAGGAATCCTCAAGAGTTATCTTCCCCAATATCTTTTGGGGGATCATATTCTGCAGGTTAACTGCAGTAGCACATGCCTCTGTCGATAAGTACAAAGGAAAACTATGATCATGCAACATGGATCTCGTTGCACTGGAAATGCCTTAGTTCTTCCTCTCGACAACCCCGTTATGTTGGAGTTTTTAGGGTACAGTCATCTATATTCTAATGCCATGCTGGGCACATAAGTCTACAAACTGTCTCAAGGAATACTCCCCCCTATTATCCAACCACAAGACTTTGATCCTCTTTCTTGAATGGTTCTCCAGAAGAGCTATGAACTCTTGGAACTATGTGAAGACTTCACTCTTGGCCTTTAGGAAATAGATCCAAGTATTCCTTGATTAGTCATCAATGAATGTGAGATAATACTCACAACCACTCAAGGACCTCTGATTCATGGGCCTAAACACGTCCATGTGTACTAAATCCAATATCCCAACTGATCTAGTGTCACTGTTGCAGAACGAGGCCTTGGTAAACTTACCAAGCACACACCCTCTGCAAACATCATGATGCTCTATATTGATCTGTGGCACTCCAGTCACAACCTCTCTTAGTCCTCTGAGAGCTAGATGATGTAGGTGGGACATCCTATGATTCCATAACTGAAAAATCTGTCTCTTGTTGTCCCAGCTCGCTGCCAATGCATGAAGTGGCTGAAGTAGAAATCTGAACAATATCCCATCCCTCACTCCAATCACTTGTCCTGAGGCAAGTGAAGACCCCTGAGGATGAATGAGTACCTCGGTGCCTCTAAATTTCACCTCAGACCTCTATCCTAGAGGGTAGAAACTGGAATCAAATTCTTCTTCAGCCCAGGGACATAGAGAACGTCCCTGAACGATATAGGTTGCATATTATCTCACTGAAAGGTAACTGTGCCAATCCCAACAACTCTGACCAATGTGTCATATCCAAGAGAAATATCAATCCTAACCTCAATGTCTCTGATATCAGTAAAGTTCTCTCGAACTCCATTTATATGGCTTGAATCCCTCCTATCAATATATGAGATATTGGGTGTCGTCTCAACTGAAGTGTAGCATATGAGGAAAGCACACTCTCTCTAAAAATGTGTCTGAAAATTTGCCTCCTCTGTTGTAGCTGCGGTACCACCCCTCTTCTTCTTCCTGTTCGGGAATTTTCTAACATAATACCTAAACTTCTTACAAAAAAAAGAACTTCACTTTTCTCATATCTCTCCTCTGACCACTGCTTCTCTCTCCTCCACTCCCCTGTGGTGGGGCCCCAAAATTGGGACCCTGTAGACCACCATGGTTGGCCTTCTTCTTTCCCTTTGTCCAAAGAGAAAGATCCTCATCACCCTGACCAGACTATTTTTGTTGTTGTTGCCACTGTCCATAAGCCTCAGCTGCAAGCCTAATATCCTAATGGAAAATTTCATCCCACATCCTCTCCCATATAGGCATGACCTCTCTAGGAAGAATTCCATGTACAAATGGACCCCACGGTTTGGTGAAGCTATTCATAGATTTCCTCACTAAATATTTAGGCTTCAACACCTCTATGACGACTGCAATATCATCTCTGATCTGAGTGTAGCGACCAAGGAATGAATTTACTGACTCATCCTTGAGCATGCGAATGCCCCTGAGTCGGTCATGGAGAACCATCTTTTGGTTCTCATTGGAGTTCTCATACAAATTACATAGAGATGAACACATCTCATATGAATAATCCTTCCCTGTCAAATGGGGTATGATATGATCATGAAATGCATCACAAATGGTCCTCTTTCCTTGTTGTTCCATTTACTGAACTCTACCACCAGGAGGGGGGCAGTAACATGAATGAATGGAATAGCTGGCTCAACTATGACCCATAGCTCGAGGTCCTCTAGGAAAAAGACCATCCTCACCTTTCAAGGCGACCAATTGCTAGCCCCATCTAGACTGTCCCCAACTCGCATCTGAGATGCTGACATGTCTTCCAAACTGCACTCCCCAACTGATGCTCAAACTGCCAAGGAAAACACTGCCTCACTTCATTCAATATAGGTGTGAAAATAGAAAAGTGTAATATGACCTCACTCCTAACAAAATAGGTGTGAAAAGAGATAAAGTAAAATCAGCCTCACTCCTACTCTGTAGGTGTGAAAAGAGATTGATGACAAAGTGACAAAACTGCCCAACTGTCCTCTACAAAAATCTTCCTTCTAAAAACCATAGAATGAGTCAATGACTGTCCACAAAATTCTACCAAGAAGATGTATATGACAACCAACACATGTGTTGTCCAAACTGTTCAAAATTTTAGTTACGTCAACTTTGATACCATGAAGCTTTTCAAGTCCTATCAAGCTTTCCAAATGGGTATGTCTTTGACCGCATATTGGCTCTAAGTTTCAACTATTATGTAAAGTTTTGTTGTTGTTTTAGGACAACCAACAGTCCAAAAACTTCTTGTTGATTTGTTATGGTTGTACTTGCAATTTTAGGTGCTCTAGCATGCAGTTTTAGTAACTAGAAGTTACAACATGCATACTAAAATAAATACAACACACCTAAAGATCTTTATAGGTGAAAATAATCAAATCTAAAAGACTAACACACATCATTTTGTACATAGGTATTTTTGGTCAACATGACCTTGGATAAATCCCCCCCAAGGAAATTCAGTTTGGGATATATGTCTATACATGAGGAAAGTAGATGGTGGAATACAACAAGTACAAAATATATATGAACCTGATACAATAGCAACTTGATCCAAGATGAAATATAAGTCCAAAATAACTAGGTGCGCCCCTCATACAAGCTCTCAAATCCACAGAAACTTCTCCAGAAGAAAAGTGTGAGCTGAGAATAGAAAACCCCTCCACAGGAATGAATCCATGTTGAATACCCTCCCTCTGCAACTGATCTCACTGCAATATTATGGGTATAAGTCCTCCCCACTACTGATGCACCCTCCAAAGAAAGTGCACCCTCCACAGTAATGAAATCTGCTCAATAAATAAACAAAGCTAGATGTTGAATGCCTCCCTCCATGAAAGCATGCTCCCAAGCTTAATCCTCCTCATGCAACTGACCTCATCTCTAAGCTCCCTCTCTTCCTCTCCAAGTGATCAAATGAAGTAATGAATTCTCCTTCACCCTTTGTGGCCTCCTTGAATCTCCATAAGGAAACCTAAGAATTTGATGGTTGATATCATCCCATCTCCCATCTAATCAAAGGTTGAGATCACTTAAAAATAACCTCACTCAATAAATTCCCTAAGTTCACTTTATGTCACTAATTCATCCACAAAGTGAATTAATAGTCATTTTAGGCATAAATGACTAAATTTCACTTCTAACTTAAAACTCCTAAGGAAAATTGAAATTAGACATAAAGTACAAGGAACAAAGTGTATAGTACATCCCACATGTGTCTAGGAGAGAAGAAGCACATGGGGAACACCTCCCAAGGTACAAAAATCAACAACTATGTAGGGCTTCAGGAAACCCTGGAAGTGTAGAAAGCACAATTACAAATAATTACAAAAGAATGTGTTGAACTAAAAAATGTCAAGAGGAGCCAGTTGGAATAGGTTGGGGGCCACCAATATCCACCTAGATCATATTTGTCTTCATTGGGATGACTCCAATACAAACCATGCATTCTAAAATAAAATGATGATTGCTGATTTATTCTTTCCCTTGACTAATATACACTGTAGATCAAAACTCTTCATCGGAGTTTTTTTTAGACTTTAACTCGAAAGGATTAACTCTGAAATCCCTGCACTGTCACATCGGACCCCAAACCTAGATTATTTTTGATCATCGATATAAGTATATATCCATCCAAGATATAATGTTGGTCGTTCGTTATTTAACACAAAATGGAAACCTGGGAAACTTGATCAATGATCACTATCCACTATTCCTCTTGATCGGATGATAGTCGTTCCTCGACAATTGTAAAGGGGATTTCCACTTTGTTCTTTATCACTCCTGTGCACAAAATTGGATTCTAAATCGATCTCTTCCCACCTTCAACCGGTCCTATCACAAACACATTTTTTTTTTATCACCTTTGGAACATTGATCTATTTAGTGATCGATGATTGCTTGTCATCCATCCACATTGGATCCAGAACCTGCGCAGATGCACAAAAAGGGGATCCCTCATTGTTTAGATATTAACACCTACACACTCAATCTTTCAGAGAATTAACACACACACACAATTTACATAGGTATTCAACCAACAATTCCATATAACACCCGAAATAGATTGATTTCCATTACTCAATTGTACATATTGTACACAGGAGTACATATGGCATCTTCCTCTCATGAATTTTCTCAGTTTCTAGCATGATTCTTCATTTGATGAGCCACACCTCCTTGATTGTTTCTACATTAGTTTTCCCACACCCTTTTCCTGAAGGCTTACAAACATTTATACTAAATATCCTAAAACTATAATCTATTTCATATCTAAAAACTCAGATAAATACCTATTATCCTTTAGATCCTACAATCACTCTATAGGTTTCACAACTTACTCCTAGGATCTCTCTCTAGATATCATGCTCTCAATATCTACTCAACTAGACAGATCTAATTACATATTCAACTTGTGCGATATTTCTAGAATCGTTCAAACATAGGAATTTTAACCAACTAAATAATTAAAATTAAGACCCCCCTAGGTCTAGTTGTTGGACAAGCATTTTGGATACAGTTTTTAGGAAAATCCTAAGTATGGAGGAGATGCATAGTACCAGAAGAAAGAAGAGAAGGCAGGAGCAAAGTGCACAATAAAGGCACATTCAGGATTTAACTACGTAGTAAAATCATACTTGGAAGAGAATAAAGAAAGAAGATAAAGAGGGTGGAAAGGAAGGACAACATTTAAGCATGCAAGAGTAGAGAGATGCATAAAAGTAGGAAAACAACAATTGAGAATGAAAAATTAGAATGAAAATGTAAAATAAGGAAAAGCATGCCCTAACAATGACTTAACATGGCTGAAATGAGTTAGAATGAGTTGTAATAGGGTTTTGGGGACAATCAAGTAGGGTTTTGAGCCCTAGATTGCATGTATAAATATGTAATGGGTTGCGTAGAATAAGCTACTGAGAGTTGGGGATGGAGTAGCGATAAATTAGTTGAGAGTGAGAGAATACAATAAGAATGAGAGAGAGTCTATGGCTGAAGGGTTAGGGATATTCTTGTAGGGACAGGCTTGAAATGAAGAGTGGCTAGGTAGGATGGGGACTGATAACATGCTGAATCTATTGTAAGCATAGTGCATAGCCTAAGAATATTGCATAAAGAATAATAAACAAGCCAACGGTTTTGGATGTATCCCAAGATTTGGGTGAACCACATTAAAATTCTCTTTTTGAATGTCTTGATATATGATTGTTCATGAATGATTTATTTATGAATGATTGTTTCTATACTTGTGTAGTAGATGATGCACATTAATGATGAATATTATAGTGAATAGTTTTTGTTGAAATCTATAGTATAATGGAACAATATAATTGAACCTACAAATTAATCAAGGGAAGATATGAAGATTAGTGCACAAAGGATAGATAAGTAAGAATGACTATGATGATCTCCTCATATCCCCTCATTCCTACAAAAACCTAATTCCTACAGCCCCAATAGTTACCTCGGGTGAGACTTCACTTGCATGTAGGTGATGCCGAAAGGGTTGATATTTGAAGGGTTTTGTTGGTTATATAACTTGAACCTAGGGTCTTACAACAACATGCCAACAACCACGATCATTTCCAGGACCTAGAATCGGTGATTGAGGAAATGTTTCGAAGGCCAACTAAGAAAGAGATCAATGAATGATTAGAAGAAAAGGAACAATAATTTTCCCAGAAAGAGAATAGAAACCCTCGGGTGAGCAATGAGCAATGGATGTAAAGGTATGTGTACAGAGAGTTGCATGAGATTTTCTTTGGATAATTTACGATTATTCTGACTAAATGGTTACAAAGACTGGTGGAGAATAATGGAAGGTACCAAACTGCAGCACCGAGAAACTTGACTCCTTTTTTAGTAAGAAAATTGAATTTTGTAAGTAATAGGACTTCTCGCGATGTTGATTTTTGGTTGAACAACATATTAGGAGGTTATATCATAGAATTTTCAATAGATTGTACACAGTCATACAATGTTGTTGAAATGGATTTCTTCAAGGGTCCCAAAGGAAGGTTTATGAAATCATTGAGTATTTGGATAAAGATGTTGTTGTGTGACAAGTTCAGGATGATGATGGATTTTGACTGCTAAGGGGATTCATGTACATAGGGGAACTATGGAATGACAGGGCGATAGTATGAATGTAGAAAAGAATGAAGAAATTAATGGAGAAGGATGCGAAGGATTGAGAATACAAAGAATTAAAGAAGGTGTATCAAAAGAGAAGAATAGTTTGGAGTACTACGCAGTGGAAGTAGGTACAAGAGGTTGAAGGCTAGGGATGATAATAGAGAGTCGTACAATAAGTATGAGTGGAGAGGACATTGCGCAATAGTCCAGATCATAGAGATACCACACATAGAAGGAGATGAATAATAGTTTCATTCCATTCATATAATAGAAGATTCATTAATTCCTACTCATGTTAGATCCTATGTCAAATCCATGACCTTATATGTGTCACTGAGATCAGAAATAACAATTGAATATTTTTCAAAAGAACTCATAATCACTAGGTCAAGTCAAAATAGTAGTAATCAGAGTAGTGAGAGAAGTGCGTCGATTCATATTCAACCAACATCGCCAAAGGGAGGTACTACACAAACCAACATGGTAGGATTAGATACCAAATTGAGACTACCAAAATTCTAGGGAGTGGGGTCAGAGGAACCAAAACAAAATATGTTTGTCTGTGAGATAATTTGGGCTACAAAGAATGTCTAGGATGAGGCCATAAATATTGTGTAGTTGGAAACAACATTTAGAAGCTATGCATTAGTATGGATATGAAACTACATAGCATAACACCTACAGGACATGCAAAGAATTAACATAAATTAGACAAGCATTGTTGAAAGGGTTCCATAAATCAAAATCTGAGTTGCAGTACATGACATAATTGAAGGAAATCAAACAGGTGCAGATTGGATCCATTTGGGACTACGATCAAATATTTAAGGATTCAATGGGTATAATGACATTCCAGATACCCGATCAACAACACCAAGAAGGGATTATTGCAAGAATACTACCACACATTCGCAAGATGTTGATTTAACATAAGGTTGCATCACATCCTGAGGCTTTGCAGATTGAAATGAAATTGGAAGCATCTCCTTTAGGATACAATGGAGGGATGGTGCAAGTCCTGACAAAGTTATCTTCCTTGACAATTCAATTCGAATAACTTATAAAAGGGAAGGAGAAGCGAGAGAAAGTATGGTGTGCTAAATGTAGGATTGAAGGCCAACACAAGGACAAATGCCCAACATTTGCATAGTATTTGGTGAATGGAGCACCGAATACATTACTAGGAGGGGGATATTGTGAAATATGTAAGAAATGGGGAGATCATCTGACTGAGTGTCCAATACTACAAAAATATCATAGCACACCAATGAACTTATTCTGTAAATTTTGCAAGTCACTTGGCCATGAAGAGAAGGATTCCCTCACATTCAATTTGATGAGAGAACACACTTTGGATATGTAAAGGATTTAGGAAAATAATTTTTGTACAAAAGGAGGTGGTCCATGCTCTAATAATCAAAGAGGCGTTAATCCAAGAAATAAAGGAGGAACTTTTGGTAGAGGTCGAGGTGGATGAAATTTTGGTAGAGGAGGTAGAGGACCAATAATATGTATAATTGCAATCAACCAGGAAATTTAGCACATGGCTTCCTGAATCTTTGTACAACCTACACATATTGTAGACAATCAGATCATGTGACATATTACTATTCTAGGCTACCTATGAAACATAAGGAAAGAGGTAATCAAAACCAGAACCCAAATCAGAATGTGCAGAAAATATCCATTGAGAAACACAATGAAGGACCTAGGACAGTAGTTGTTAGGCATGGAGGAGTCGGAATAGGTGTTGATGCCATGAATGGGGAGAATCACATTGATAAATGGGTGAGGAAATGAGTAGGATCGATGCCAACATTTGACTCTCATCAAGAAAATGAGATGTATCAAAGTGAAATAAAAGAGATACTAGGAATGGATTGGGTAGCATCAACATCATCTGCACCACTTTTTTATGATCATACCATACCAGAAAAGCCACTTTGGAAGGTAAGCACTCTAAAAGAGTTCCTAAGAAGCTATGTAGAGTTGATAAAATATGAAACTTTGTTGAATTCACTATTTGAAATTATTGATCATTGCGCACAAGAAAGGGAAATCCCTATCACATAGAGGACAATGAATCAGGTACTTCGAAAAAAGAGGACCAATGAAGAATTCAAATTAAGTGTGAAGATTGGGGAATATGATGTGGATAATGTTATTTTAGAATTTTTTTCTGATTTAAATGTGTTACCAAAGAAAAGCTGGCAAACAACGGGGAAACCCAGGTTGATTTGGTCTCCTGTTTAGTTAAGGTTGGAAAACTAGCAGAAGATAGTACCAATTGGCTCATTGACAAGAATGCTTGTGAATATAAATGAGGTGCACAGTGTAGCATATTTTGAAGTCATTGAGATCATGGATGATATTCAACTATATACAACATTGATGGACTTGAATGGGAATTTTTTAATGAGTCCATCATTAATATGAAAATGAGGGAGATGATATTTGAAGTAGGATTCTTAATGGTTACTAAACTATTGGATCCAACAGAAGGGAAGAGGTGGAATGAAGTTGATAATTTTTATAACATGACTGAGTATATGGATGACTATTTTAACCCCACTGTCGATTGTGTACTCACCTGGAGAATCATTAGCTCATGCACATCATATTTGGAGGAAGTTTTGGAACATTTGCAGTAGAGGATGCAAGAAGTATCAACTAGACGATGTTCCCACATAACTCGATCATTGCTCTAGATTGGAACAAAGTTATGTGATCCACCCCTGTATGATTGATTGACTGATATAAGATCATTTATAAAATCATTTCAGTTGCAAGTACCCTAACTACAAAGTTTTTTGGCACTAGATTTTGTTTTGAAAGATACTCCAACCAGATGGTGGACTTCACACAAAGAGGGAATGGAAAATTTATCGCACTGTAGGAGACTAATGTTACTAAGATTTAGTACCAAGGTGGAGTATACTGCACAATATTATATAGGGTTAAGTGACCTAACAGGTCATGTTGAGCAGTGAAGAACCATATGGATATTATTACCAAGGGAGGAATGAACACATAGGTTTACACACACTAAATATGATCCCTAAGAATTGTTACCTGAAGCTAGAAATGCACATAGAAACAACAAAATGGGACGATATGATTTTAAGGTTCAAGGTAACATTTACTTTCAAACATGAATCTACATTAGTATATGCAACCCTATAGGTCATTCGAACCAATATATTCTTAGAAGAAGGATCGATGGAGTTTGTACATGTATGGAATGTGCATATAACATCTATCATTGTCCACGAATTACTAATATGTTACGATATTTCTGAGGAGGAGAAAGAAGAGGAAGATCCAAAGAATGTACAAGTACCTTAAACCGAGGGGGAACATGCAACATAAGGACCTAATCTTGAATCTATTTTGTATGTGCAACCAATAAAGACATGAAAGGTAAACATTGGGACAATAGATAATCCAAAGTTTGCGCAGATAGGAGATTATTGGAATGTTGAAACCGTGGATAAGATTACATATTTACTACGTGAGTATCAATATATATTTTCAACTACATTTTCATAGATGAAGGGGATAGATGGTGAGTTAGGAGAAATTAATATCCCTTTGAAACCTTCTACTAATCCAGTCAAACAGAGACCTTATAGGTTAAATATGAAGTAGAAAGAGAAGGTGAAGGTAGGGATAGACAAGATGTTGGAAGCAGGGATTATTGAACCAGTGATGAAATATAAATGGATAAGTCCAATGGTGGTACAAGACAAGAAAAGAGGAGGAATATGGATTTGTGTAGACCTAAGGAAGCTGAATGATTCATGTCTGCATGATCCATTTCCAACACCGTTCATACATGAGGTACTAGAGAATGTAGATGTGCAGGAGGTTTATTCTTTCACATATGGATTTTCATGGTACCATCATATAAAGATTGTGTAGGAAGATAGGTATACTACTACTTTTGCAACAGAGTGAGAATTTTATCAGTACACAATGGTACCCTTTGGACTAAAGAATGCACCTGCAGTTTTTTCAAGAGTTGTTGTTGAAACTTTTAAGGAATTTATTCACAAGGTCCTTGAACTTTACTTAGATGATTGGACTCTATTCAGTTTATTGAAAGATCACATAGAAGTACTCTGGTTAATAATGGATAGTTGTAGACAATGTCATATTTCACTAAATTTAAAGAAATGTATTTTATGTGCACCTTGTGGAATTTTTTGGGGGCATGTGGTATGTAATAAAGGATTATTAGTGGATCCTCCCAAGATGGTAGTGCTTCTAGATTTAAAATAACCTAAATCAATCAGACAACTAAGGGAAACTATGGGCCATATAGGATATTATAGAAATTTCATTAAGGGTTATGTACATATTACCACACCTATGGAGAAGTTGTTGAAGAAGGAATTGAATTTATAGTAGAATGAGGACTGTCAAAAGGCCTTGGACATGTTAAATAAGAAATTAGTGACAACGATGATTTATATCTTTCCATATTGGAACAAAAAATTCTATGTTCATGTAGATGCATCGTCCATAGATTTTGGCATAGTACTATCTCAATTGGGGGAAGGTGATATAGATCACCCAATTGATTTTGCAAGTAGGAAGATGTCCATAGTAGAGAATAATTACACAACTATAGAACGGTAAGGATTGGAAATGGTGTTTGCACTACAAAAGTTTAGACGATATTTATTGGGATCTCACTTTAAGCTAAATATAGACCATTTTGCACTAAGATAATTAGTGAAAAAGCCAGTGTTGGGGGGGAGAATATGAAGATGGTTGTCATTGTTCTATGATTACAATTTTTAGGTTATTTTGAAACCAGTGAAGTTGAATCCATAGCTAGTTCACTTATTGTGCATACTCTCAGGAGAAGATGTAGGGAATCTAGATGATAGTTTGTTGGATTCACAGTTATTTGTAATTGCGATGGTGGAAGAGTACTTCACAAACATTGTACAGTTTTTAATTATAGGGTTAGCCTCACTAGACATGATAGTGGAACAAAAGAATAGTTAGTGGTTAAAGAAACAGACTATTAGTTAATTGCATGGAACTTGTACAATTTAGGTGCACATGGAATATTGAGGCGATGTGTTTTAGATAATGAAAGGACAATAATACTCTCAGAATCACATGAAGGAATCATGAGAGAAAATTACGCAGGTGAAGAATCCATGTAGAATATTTTTCACATAAGGATCTGGTGGCCCACACTTCATAAAGATGCAAAGGAATATGGTCAAGAATGTGATGTTTTTCAAAGAATGGGAAATCCATCCAGAAGGTATGAGATGCATTTACATCCCCACGTTAAATTGTAAGTGTTTGATACATGGGAGTTATACTTTCTTGGACCAATCAACCCATCAAAAATATATTAGGAGCTAGATGCATAATCACTACAATGACTTATTTGACCAGATGGTTAGAAGCAACACCAGTCCTAGATTGCACTGCGGAGACTGCTACGAGGTTTCTATTTGAGAATGTAGTTACATGATTTTGATGCCAAATCATTTTACTCAATGATCAGGGAACACACTTCCTGAGTAAGACAATTACATCCTTGACTGAGGAATTTCAAATTCATCATCAAAGGAGCATGATGTATCACCCTCAAGCCAATGGAACAGTCGAATATTTTAATAAAATTATGGAGAATGCATTGACAAATATTTTTAATGTAGGGAGAGATGATTGGGAATTAAGAGTTCCTTCATTATTATGGGAATACAGAACTACGATAAAAAGGTTGACAGGAGATACATCGTTTATGTTGGTATATGGGCAAGAAGAATTAATGCAAATGGATTTTATTGTTCCTAACTTGCGTGTTGCAGCAAGTACTCATCTTTTGGATTCTGGCGTAGTAGAGGAGAGATTTTCACAATTGGTATAGCTTGTGGAAGATTTATTTTTCATAGTGTTCCATCAACAAGTTTAGAAGGAAAGAGAAAAGGCATAGCATGATAGAAACAATAAACAGAAAATGTTTCAAGTGGGAAACTTAGTCTTACTCTACTACAAGAAGTTCATGGAGTGTCCAAGAAAGTTTTGAATGCATTGGTTAGGACCCTATGTGATTAAGCATGTGATGGAGGTAGGTGGTGCATAGTTGGAAACACTGAATGGAGAATTCCTTGGAGGAATGGTGAATGGAAGTCATATGAAGCTCTATAGAGACATTCAACCAACTTTGCATTAATTTGAACTATGAAAGAACACATGTATCATAGTAGTTATACAATAGTAGTGAGGTAAAATACATAAAAGAAAACAAAAAGTAGAAAAAAACAAGAAAACAAATAAAAAGTGGAAAAATAAGAAGAAATACAAAGGTAGATAGGAGGAAGTATGGGAAATAAAGCAACACAACTCTTTCATAAAAGGGGAGTATCGTACAAATAACATAAAAAACATAGTGAAAGTTAGGTATGCGTAGAAGCAACATGTGAAACAGGACCGTAAAATCCATTAAATACATAAAAGAGAGGAAAATGATGATTAAATGGCACTAATGACAAGCCATAAAGATGATGCGTACAAATAAATGGAAAGAACCACTAAGAATAGTGATAGATTGACAGTATGAGGTACAAATCCAATATAAGATATGGTTATAAAGATACACTAAATTAAGCATTCATTGCATCATTGGCAGAGTAGACAATAAATTCAGGCATGAAGGGACATGGTCAACAAGATTTGGTTATTGTCACTTAGAGTTTCATGCGAGTAACAAAGAGTCGAGAAACACATCACAAAGCCAAGAAAAACCACAACGCCGAAGCAGATCGTCATTGATATCCATTTTATGGCACCACCAAAGGAAACATCACCCATGCCAAAGAAATCTAGAACGAGAATGAAAATAGATGAACCAGAGGTTGAGAAGATTTTGGGAGCCTCTTCGTTCAAGATGAGGTTTCCCCGAGATTACATTCCAACAAGGAAGGTTGATTCCCCTCCAATAACATTGAACAAGACTCCCTACTACGAATTGGTGACATTGAACACTCCAGACAGAGTCATTGAGGATGAAGACATGCTAGGGAGCATGATGCAACTCAAATATGTAGACCATGATATGACAAATATGGTGAAGTTCCCCGAACTTTCTCCACGCCACTACTTGGAGCTGAGGAAAGATCCAACAATGAACCACAACATACATGTGCAAAAGGTATGGGCAAGAGGACTAGAGCGAGCAAGAATACTAAGCTTATTTGACATTCCACATTTTGTATGGATCAATGAGGTGAATGCATGCGTCATTTTTCTCTTAATTTGCATGCATGGAGGATATTTGTCGCTGGATAGGCTAATAAACAAGTTTCTACCCTGAAAAAAAAGTTAACCCACAATTATTTCCCAAGAAAGTGTTCTAATACAACTTGTTAACTACTAGATCTATTATGATAGCAGAAAACATAAATACTACAGAGAATAATACTGGAACAACAAAATATAAGGAACCACAACACCAAAATAATACCTTTATTGATACGAAACTATGTTCACTTGCCTCTTCGAAGGGGAAAACTCTAGCAAAGCAATAGTCTATTACAATAATTCTCAAGACGAAGATTTCTCATTCCTCCTACTCTTATTTATACTAATTCTATCTTCTAAAGATAATTCTAGAGGAAGATCCTTCCAGAAGTGGAAGCTTCTATTAAATATTCTTACATTGACTTGTTCACATTTATTAAACAAACCTTATTAACTAATGCCAACCTTTATTACATGGAAATATATTATTCTACCTATGTGAGGGGTTAGGGAGGTTAGGTCCCTAACATATATATAGGTTTAAGTGATTAGATCATATAAGCTTTAAGGGTTATAGAGGTTTAGAGATAAAGGATTGTGAGTTATAGGAGTTATATGTGTTATGAATTGGGGGTTATAGGGGTTAGTAGTTATATACATTATGGGTGATTTTGTTGATAGTGATTAAGGGTTGTGGAGGTATGGGTGATAATTGTTATAGGGATTAAGGCTTTTAGGGGCGTGTAAGATTTATATTTGAGGATATATAATATATGGGTAATAAGGATTATAATTGTGATGCTTTATAATAATTAAGGGTTATAAGGGCTTAGGGGAAGAGGTTACATGTGATAATATCGATAAGGGATATATGTGTTAAATGTTAATGGTTGTACATACTAATATTTAGGGGTTATATATGCTAGGGGTTTTATGTGATAAGTTTTAGGGGTTTTAGGGGTTAAGCGATCAAGACATTATAGGGATTTGGAAACAAGGGGTTATAAAAGTTAGGAGTTAAATGAATTATATATACAATGTGTTATGGGTTCTAAATATTATAAAGAGTAGATATTAATGTTTTAGTGGTTACATGGATTATAGTTAGGGAGGTTAGGGGTGATAGTAGTTAAATGAATTGAAGAGTATATATGTTTGGACTTATAAGGGATAATGTTGTTAAAAATTAGGTGATATGTATGTAATAGGTTATATGGGTGAGGGGTTAGGGGTTAGATGTCATGGGTTTAAGGGGCCATTGTATTATGGATATGGTTTATATGTTTTATGGATTTTAAGGATTCAGTGTTAGAAAAAGTGGGTAATATTGGTCAGGGTTGAAGCGGTTAACATTTCACTATTAAGGGTTATGAGTTATAAGGATTATGGGTTATAATAGATAGTATTTATGGTTTCAAAGGGTACTGTTAGGGGAAATAAGTTTTAAGTGTTAAAATGGTTACATGGTTTATAGGATTATTTATTTTGAGGTATAGGTGGAAACTTATAGAGTTTAACATAGATGTGTTATTAGATTAAATAGGTTGCATGTGTTATATGAATTAAGAATTAAGGTTGATAAGTGCTTGGGGTAAGGGATTATAGGGGCTTAAGTTATAGGGATTAATGGTTATGGGTTATAAGGTATGATGGTTATACAAGTTATGTTCTCTATTATGGTTTATATAGAATATATGTGATAATTTAGAATAGTTATGTATTAACCATTATAGGGGTTAGAAATTAGGGCCTTTAAAGAGTTAGACATTCTATAAGGTATATTTGAGGTTATGGATGATAGAGGGTATAATAGTTAGTGATACAATTGTTAGGGTTTACAGAATTTACAAGTGAAGTATTTGATGTTATAGAAGTTAAATTTTATATCATTTAGTATTTATAGGTTAAATGGCATATATAGTTTGGGGATTATAAGTGTTAGGGGTTACATGTCTTAAAGGTTAAAGGACCTTGGTATAAGTGATGCCAAGTGTTAGGAACTATAAGAATTGGGGTTTGTATTGTTTACTTTGTATATTAAGGGTCAATGTGGTCGGGGTTAATAAAATTTAAATATATTAGGCATTAGGAGTTGTGTGGAAGGGATTATAGGGGATATGGGTTATAGTAATATGGAATAAGGACATATAGAGGTTAAGAGTCATATTCCAAGTTAGTGACGGTTATGCATGTGTGTGTATTAATTAATTGTTAGGGGTTATAAGTTTTAGTGATTAAGAGATAAAGTTATAATTTATAGCTGTTATATGTTATGAATTCATGGTCATAAAGGTTAGAATTTATAAGGATTGAATGCTATATTAGGGGCTGATATGGGTTAATGGCATGAGGCTATAGAAAATATGGGTTCTATGGATTGGGTATTAAAGGTTACATAAATGTGTGTGAGGGATAAAAATTATGGTTATAAGGTTTCAATGTTAGGAGTAATAAGGATTAAGGATAAAGTGTTACAAGGGATAGTGGTTATGGTTATAAGAGTTAGGCATTAGGAGTAACAATTTGCAATTGTTATATATATATACATATTGATATGTATTAGGAGTGATAACTTATATGGATTAATAATGGTGTATTATAGGAGTAATGTGGTTGTATCTGTTTGAACATGGAGGATATATGTCTAGAATTAAGAATAAGGGGTTATTATGCTTAAGTTATAAGGGTTTTAGGTGTTAGACATTATAGAGTTTTCATGGTGTGGGAGTTAGTGGTTATATTAGGGGTTATAACTGACATGTATTATCACAATTAAAGATCTGGGATCATATGGTTTTTATTAGGGGTACATTGGTTATGAGAAATAATGGTCATAACTTATAAGAGTTAATGATTATACTATTAAATAGGTTAGGGGGAAAAGAAAATGAATATTATAGTTGTTAGGAATCATGTGTTAAGGATTTATAAGGGTGTAGGGTTAGAATTTAGGCTTATGTGTCATTGTTTATAGGGGTTATGTGTTAGAGTTGTAAATATTAAGGGATAAGGGTAAGGAGTAATAACCTTTAGGAGTTATATGTATTCGGTGGTTATAAGTGTTTATAAGGGTTATATGAAAGGGTATAAGTGTTAGGTATTTACATAATTTATAAGAATTAAGGGTTATATTATTGGTTATATGTTTCTCAGTTTGATGGGGGTTATATGGATTAGAGATTAGATGTTACATGGGATATATGGGTTAGGTGCTCGTGGTTATAGTTATAATGTTATTGGTGATGTAGTGGTTAGGGTTATCATGTTAGGGAATTGTTATGAGGAAAATATCTCTACGGCTAGGGGAAAACCCAACAACGGAAATGACTAAAGAAATCAAATATGTTCTCAAGTATGCTATATAAACAAATATGTTAGAAAGAACAGGTAAAAGGCCTACCTCGTATATATGTTCGATGAAGTCCATCGTTGATCACTTGACCCAAAGAAATACACCTGCAACTAGTCCTCAACAACCAAGAAAAGAAAGCATATGGTGATAATATATGATGTTAGCACATTCAATAGCATAATCCATTAACATTCATAAAAAATATGCCCATGGAATAATAATTCAAATATTTGCAAGATATTAATTGGATGAGAAAAGAGTATTTCTATTAAGATATAATTAACATAAATAAATAAGTTACAGACTTCCGTGTCAGTACGGTTCGGAACCGAGAATCTAATTTCCTTCTAGTTGGGCCTCCACCACTTTAATCCTCCACCAAAGGAAATCTCATATAAGAGAGAAAATGAAGTTATCCATAAATAAGGGAAGATATTGGGGGTTGAACAATGTGTTCAAACTTAAAGGACAAAGGGATGCAAGCTCAATGTGAAGTGAATAATTCCTCCAGAGTAAATTTTCTCTCAAAGTTGAATTATTTCTCCTCTTTTCCATAGCTCGTAAATGGCCCATTTATATCCTTCACGTGGAACTGAAGGGTCGAGTCAGAGGATTTCTAGTATATGGAATGCCAAGGATCATTGATCTCCTGTTGTGACATGAAAAGCTAACACCATTTTTCATTTTTGGGCACATTTCCTAATGTACACAATTTGTAGTGGTGCAACATGAGTATACGCATGATGTATAGTAGACAAGTTGTGTATATGTGTAAAACAATTATTTTTAGCTCTGGGATTTGCAAAAAGGGATGAAAAGTATGCATAGGGAAATGGAAAAAGGCCTTTTATGAAAGATTCCATGGGGTGAGCGAATTATTTCTATAACATATGACCCCTAATGTGTGATGTTACAGGAGTATTTGCGATGGACGAAATACATTACAAAAACCCAGAAGTGCAATGATGGGGAACCAGCTAGAAGAGCTAGTTTCTCATTACAATATGTACTGACTTTGCATACATGGATGTCAATTTGAATTACACTACAGATCCATGTGAAAATATACCAACAATTGTCTGTGTCCATGAATAGGCAAATAAAAATGTGGTTATATTCCAAAGGTTTTCATAGTCACGAATAAGGCCCAGTAGAAACAGTCTCAAAATCAATCTGAAGATATCCATGGAGTACAATATGATCTCTCGTGATTACTAAAGTCACATAGGTATTGATCCAGTGAAAAGGAAGCAACAACTCAGGAAAGCTACGACCACATACGGATGTCTTTAATTCTTATACACAATCTTCCAAAGGTGCAACTATAGATCATGTGAATAAAGGAGTTGAGGTCAAGCACAATGAGACAACATTTGATTATCGGTCATTGATGTATACCATTAACAAACGTGAGACAACCTATCGATGATGAAAGTAGGTATCAAGGAACCGAGTACATTCTTACAAGTGTGAATAAAGGATTTTGGATTGAACACTTGAAGAATCCATCGATCATGAGCCATTGATGTATTACCAATTGTTGATTGCGAGAGAACCTTCCACTAATGACTGCAAGCCTCAAGGTACTCATAGGACTCTAGGTCTCATTTCCAAAATATATGAACTAAAGTCAATGGAAGGAGACCCGTTGAAAGGAAAGCATTAAGGAATCTCTCATCATTCAGCATGAGGTATAAAGGAGGAGCTTCATTATTTGGAGGAAATCGTACAAAGAACATGTTCACGAACCAACAAACCTATGCATCTTTCACATGTACCAAGTGTAAGAGGTACACAAAAAAGACCCTTTGAATAGCAGCCAATGAGGAAAAATTCTAACAAAGGCGAGGAAACCACCAATAAGGCTAATGGCATCCAAGACACTGCACGAATTCAAATGTGTGAATAGATGTCTTATTGTCGAACATAAGGGAAACCACCCAGTCAATGACCAATGATGAAATTTCGACTCCTCAGTTCAAGGTTACCTACCAATGAGGAAATTAGGACCAGGGTGCACAATAAGACTACAACATCATGTGATTCTGAGACAAACTGAGGGTATGGTCGACCTGCAATGTCAAGAGTTCTGGGGAATAGTCAACACAGGTCGATAGACATCCTTTGAACTAGAGCATGAGACATATGGAAGACTCTAGCAGGAAAGACTTAATCATGAAACCATGGCATGCAGGAGGCATCGATCAAGATCTCCATAAGGACTGGAAGAGTAACTAGTTGGGGGAGAAAAATTTATGTAACGAGATCAACTTCCTAAGGCCATGCTAAACCTAAAATTATGGTGACAAATCGACTCAATAACTTTGTGCTATGTTCAAAGGTGACACAACTGCTGCGAATAGAAGATAATACCCCCTTCCCACCCGTCTTTCTTTTTTTATATATAAGAAAATGAATTTTATGATACAGAGGAGGAAATGAGTGTGGAAAGTAAGAAAAACTAGTTCCAGTAGTGGAACATACTGTTGGATTACTGAGAGGGGGGATGAATCATTAATACAGAAATATAATCATTCTTCACCATAAAATGCAAGTGTTATATCAATGTAGCATTATCATCCAATAGTTGCAGAGTAAATAAACAATGAACAAATGAGAAATCACACACATAAAAACTAACCAGTGTTTTACGTGGAAACCCAAAGCAGGAGAAAACCACAAAATGTTTTTTCTTATATGTATTTAGGAAATACATTCATGGGAAGCACCAAATTCCTTTGTTTTCTAGCTGCAACTGGAAGGAGGCTCAAACCCCCTAGTTTCTTAGGCTACAACCCGAGGGAAGCTCCAACTCCCCAATTATTTGGATACAACCAGAAGGAGGGTACAACGCCCTATGTTCTTTGTCTAGAACCCGAAGGTGGCTACAACCACCTATCCTTTCCCCATCCAAACACCCTGATATATAAGTAGAATGATGGAACCACTGCCACATTATCACTATGATATATACTGTTATAAACCTGTACCAATCAACTTGCACCAAAAAACATGTACCAATAACCTAAACCATGCATCAACCATGCATCAACATGTACCTCAACCTGTAATCAACCTGTACCATAAACAAGTGCATCAACCATGCACCAACCTGTACCAAACAACTTGTAATGAACATGTACCATAAACAAGTGCATCAAACATGCACCAACCTGTACCTCAACCTGTACCATGAATAAGTGCATCAACCATGCACCAAACCCGTATGAATAACCTTTTACAACAACCTATAAAAAACAACCTGCCTCATCAATATTATCAACCAAATCATATCTACTTACCAAGATCAATCACCAAGACAACTCTCAAATATGTGCATTAGCCAAGCATAACACAACAACTCATAATCATCACCAATATCAACATGTGTTTCTAATAATATACCAATACAAGTAGGATACATCATCCATAAACCATGTGTCAACAATACTACTGACAAGCACCTCCAACCATGTACCAAGTATGTACCAATCATGTATCAACTACTCATAAACTATGACTCATCAAAATGTACCAACATCATCAACTATACACCTCATGTATGTGCCAACTCATCAACTACTTGTCTCAACCATGTACCCAACATGTACCTCAACCAAAATCCCTCGTCAATTTCATCATCCAAATCTTATTTGTAACTCTGTAATAGACCTGGTGTATATGATCACATACCTGCAAACCATCCTTAACTTTAACAACAAGAGACTGTCATTTTCATCAAACTTTACTTTAGTCTCACGTGACTAGTTTTCGATTATTAAACAACCCTAACTTGGAATAATCATAACTATGTTCCAGGTTTCACTATTTGGAACCTCTCAGAAAACGATTTATAGAAAAAATGGCATACCTTGTTGAATTTTGGCTTATTCTAGAGAGTGAAATTGTAGAGCCCACCCCGGATCAAATATTTGTTGTATGGGTATGAAAATTGTACACAACATACTAAAGACTGTACTCTAACCAAAAAACTTAGTGTTACTAAATTTGGATCTGTTATGAAGAAATTATAGCATTTTTACTGGAAACACTTGTTTTAAACTAGTTTTAGGACTAGCCACAAACCCTATTTTCTAGAGAGTGTAACTTAAAAAATACAACGACCCAGAAGATGAAATGTGTATCACATCTACTTAGATATGTTTTCTCAATCGCCTCCCAATTTCACAGTCTGAATAATTCTATAAAAAAAATTATTGTGAAAATGGTGAGATGACGTGTAAATAACATACCCTAGAAAGTATCATCAAAATAATTTATCCTCCCTTGAATTTCAGCCTTCTTTACTTCACCTTCCATTTGAAATTAGGCTTACATATCCTTTGGTTACCTTAGTCACCTGTAGATATTCGATATTCTCAAGTGTGATTAAAATGAGAGAGCGTTGCCTCTTATTTATACTTTTTCAACATAGCCACTTTGTCCACATAGTCACCTATGTCCAACCTTTCCCAATTTTCCACTTGTCCATGTATCCAATAGTCACTTGACCACTTAACCCTTTTTCCTCATTTTAGGGTTAACCTTCTTATAACCACTTTCCATAATTAGAAATTTCTCCATTTACTTTATTATTGAAATAATCCTCCTTGACTTTGTCACTTCACTTTATTATTTAAATAATCCTCTTTTATTTTGTCACTTCACTTTATTATTTAAATAATCATCTTTTACTTTGTCACTTCAGTTTATTATTTAAATAATCCTCTTTGTCTTTGTCACTTCACTTTATTATTTAAATAATCATCTTTGACTTTGTCACTTCACTTTATTATTTAAATAATTTCTTCTTTGCAAGAACTTTGACTTCTTTGACCTTTTGTGGTTTCAAGCCAATCATATGAGGGTCCTTCAACTTCGTAAGGCCATAACTCTCAAACTGTGAGGAGTTATGTGACGTTCCAGATACCACCGGAAACAACATAACATGTAATATCCATATAGAATAGTCTTACCTACAAATATATCAAAACTCATACCATTATACATCAAACAAACTTGGGTCCATTACAAAAACCTTTGTGCTACCAGAATTTTCTATCAGACTTTCTTGAAGGGTTGACATCAATGACAACCAACCTAATTAATCAACAATCTCCCCCTTTGGCATTGATGGCAACACTCTGATGCAATACTAAAATCATATCACTCATTCTCCCCATAGAACCATCCCTGCATATATGTGACCAATGCTCCTCTTGGAACCATGATTCTATCCTCTGCATCTGATAAACCTCTCCCCCTAGAACCATCCCTGCATATATGTGACCAATGCTCCTCTTGGAACCATGACTCTATCCTCTGCATCTGATAAACCTCTCCCCCTTTGTCATCAATGGAAAATGTATCTTTCCATTTAGGGCTACTCCCCCTAATTGACTCATCTAATCTCCCAAATTGAACTATCCTCTTTATGGTGATTCCTCTTGTACATCTAAGACATATAAGATAAGAATTCAAAATAATTCATTTTGGAGTTGAAATAAATCTGAGTCTCTGGTGAAGATAGCAACTGGAAGGAGGCTCCAACCCCTTAGTTTCTGAGGCTACAACTTGAGGGAAGCTCCAACTCCCCAATTCTCTTGCTACAACCATAAGGATTATATAACCCCCTATGTTATTTGGCTACAACCACCTATCCTTGCCCTGTCCAACCGCCCTGATATATAAGTAGAATGATGGACCCACTGTCACACTATCACTATGAAATATACTGTCGTAAACATTTACCAATCAACCTGCACCAAACAACCTATACAAATAACCTAAACCATGCATCAACCATGCATCAACATGTACATCAACCTGTAATCAACCTGTACCATAAATAAGTGCATCAACCATGCACCAACCTATACCAAACAAATTGTAATGAACCTCTACCATAAACAAGTGCATCAACCATGCACCAACTTGTACTTCAACTTGTACCATGAATAAGTGCATCAACCATGCACCAAACCTGTAAAAAACAACATGTCTTGTCAATCTTATCAACTAAATCAGATCTACTCACCAAGAAAACTCTCAAATATTTGCATCAACCAAGAATAACACAACAACTCATAATCATCACCAAGATCAATATGTGCTTCTAATAATATACCAATACAAGTATGCTACATCATCCATAAATCACGTCTCAAAAATACTACTAACAAGTGCTTCCAACCATGTACCAAGTATGTACCAATCATGTATCAACTACCCATCAACTATGACTCATCAAGATGTACCAACATCATCAACTATACACCTCATGTGTGTGCCAACTCATCAACTACTTGTCTCAACCACGTACCCAACATGTACCTCAACCAAAATCCCTCATCAATTTCACCATCCAAATCTGATTTGTAACTCTTTAATAGACCTAGTGTATATGATCACATACCTACAAACATTCCTTAACTTTAACAAGAAGAGACTATCATTTTCATCAAAATTTACTTTAGTCTCACATGACTAGTTTTGGATTCGTCAACAACCCTAACTTGAAATAATCATAACTATGTACCTTTAATGAATACAGATCTGAAAATAGTACACAATGTTCTTCAATGTTTTTTATGCAATTCCTCCAGGTTTCACTACTTGGAACCTCTCAAAAAATAACTTATAGAAAAAATGGCATACCTTATTGAATTATGGCTTATTCTAGAGAGTGAAATTGCAGAGCGTGCCCCACATGGAATATTTGTTGTATGGATATGAAAATTGTACACAACATACTAAATACTATAATCTAACCAACACATTTGGTCTTACAGAATTTGGATCTGTTATGAAGAAGTTCTAGTGTTTTTACTGGAAACACCTTTTTTAGACTAGTTTCAGGACTAGCCACAACCCCTATTTTCCACAGAGTGTAACCTCAAAAATGAAATGAACGGCAAGTTGCAATTCGTACCACAGATACTTGGATATGTTTTCTCAATGGCCTCCCAATTTCAGGGTCTGAATCATTCTATAAAAAAAGGGTTATTGCAAAAATGGTGAGATGACCTGTAAATAACATACCTTAGAAAGCGTCATCAAAACAATTTATCCTCCCTTGAATTTTGGCCTTCTTTACATCACCTTCCCTCTAAAATTAGTCTTAGATATCCTTTGGTTACCTTATTCACCTATAGATATTCAATATGCTCAAGTGTGATTAAAATGAGAGAGCCTTGCCTCTTATTTATACTCTCCAAGTAGCTTCTTTAGAAGCATCTTCTAGGCCACTTTGTCCACATAGCCATGCTGTCCACATAGTCACCTATGTCCAACTTTTCTCAATTTGACACTTTTTCATGTATCCAATATCCACTTGACAAATTAACCCATTTTCCTCATTTTAGGGTTAACCTTCTTATAACAACTTTCCATAATTAGAAAGTTCTCCATTTACTTTATTATTTAAATGTTTCTCCTTGACTTTGTCCCTTCACTTTATTATTTAAATAATCCTCTTTGATTTTTTCACTTCACTTTATTATTTAAATAATCATCTTTGGCATTGTCACTTCACTTTATTATTTAAATAATCCTATTTGACTTTGTCAATTCACTTTACTATTTAAATAATCCTCTTTGAATTTGTCACTTCATTTTATTATTTAAATAATTTCTTCTTTGCAAGTACTTTGACTTCTTTGACCTTTTGGGGTTTCAAGCCGATCATATAAGGGTCCTTAAACTTCATAAGGCCATAACTCTCAAACTTTGAGGAGTTATGTGATGTTCCACATACCATTGAAAATGGCATGACATGTACTATAGAAATAGAATAGTATTATCTGCAAATATATCAAAAATCATACCATTATACATCAAACAAACTTGGGTCCATTACCCAAACCTTTGTGCTACCGAAATTTTCTACCAGAATTTCTTCAAGGGTTGACATCAATGAAAACCAACACAATTAATCAACAATATTTCCCTTTGGAATTGATGAAAACACTCTAATGCAATACTGAAATCATATCACTCATGCTCCCCCTAGAACCATGCTTGCATCTTTGTTATCACCTCTCCCCTTGGAACCATGCCTCTATCCTCTACATCTGATAAATCTCTCCCCCTTTGTCATCAATGGAAAAGGTATCTTCCATTCGAGGTTGCTCCCCCTAACTGACTCGTCTGATCTCCCAACCTGAATTGTCCTCTTTATGGTGTTTCCTCATGTACATCTAAGACATATAAGATAAGCATTCAAAATAATTCATTTTGGAGTAGAAATAACTCTGAGTCTCTGGAGAAGATATTTCCACTTGTTCTTATGTTCCCACATATTCAACTCTGATGTTTTTTTCTGCAACCTGTTCCCATAGAAAGTGATACTTGATTGGAATGTGCTTCGTATTGGAGTGCATCATCAGGTTATTTGAGATATTGATCGCACTTGTATTATCACAATATATTGGAATGGGCTCATCATACTCAACCTGTATATCTGTCAGAGTTTGTTTCATCCATAGAACCTGTGTACAACATGTTGTTGCTGCAATATACTCTTCCTTAGCTGTAAATAAAGATACTGATGATTGTTTCTTTCTTAGAAATGATACTAAACACTCACCCAAGTAAAGAACTTGTTGGCATAGGGGAAGACCCAGGGTTCAAATCTAACAGTGCACCCACAAGCCCTAACTACCAGCCCTTTTGGAAACACTTGCGAAGCAGATGAAGTCTCACCCGAGGTAGAGGCAGTGGGGTTGTAGGACTCATGTGTTTGCAACCTAGTTGGGACACAGATTTGTGATCATAATACTTAACAAAGAATTTAGCAATTAACATTCATTATTCCTTAACCCTTATTCACATCACAGGTTAAAACCCTAATTAAAGATCAACGCAGTAACAACCAAGATCCAAGAGTATCTAACCATTCAACACATAGCATCACAATAGATATAACATTCATTCACATCATAAATCACTAAGAATCAGTTGGATCTATCATACATCTAGATCAAGAAATTAAGTACATAAACAACATGAACACCATAGCACAAAGCACATTGACATAGGATATAGGTGGTTCACCCGAGTGTCAGGCTACATCCACCAATCTTCTTCTCTTCTTATTAGTCTCTTCCAATATCCTTACATGTACCAAGCCACAAAACCAACTCCACATAGGACAAGATATCTGCATGCACCTCACTATATCCTCCTTCCCTGAGTTTGGTCCAAGCACAAATCCTCTACACAATCTGTGCACAAAGCACTTACAAAACAATTTCACTTAGCTCTGCAAATCTCAACATGTTCATGCACAAAGCCAACTAGCCATGCACTAAGACGATCAATGACTAGTAACTACTAGGTCTCTTTTTTACATTACCTAGCTACTTATTTATACATTAAACAAGGGGCCTAAACATGGGTAAGACCCATGGGTCAACATCCCATACTCATTACATAAACCCTAAAACCAAAAAATACCATAAAAGGGGGTGAGATCCCGCGATCTCCACTTCGCTTGGGCACTCCGTATTCGACCATCCTGTCGAGGTCTAAAAAATGGTCAAACATGACCAAGGTTCTCCAAAACTTGGTCGAGGGCCAACATGACCCCAACACTCATCTATGACTCATCTCGAGTCACTCTGATCTAGACAACTCTGCTTCGAAGGCCTCGAGCTTAGCTCGAGCTGCCTCAATGTTCTGCTTCGCTAGAGCCTCCTGCTCGATGAATTATTGAATGATTTGCTTGTTGGTAGGCCCATCCAGGAACTATTCCACTGTGGTGACCACTTGTTCTAGATGTGCACCTTGTCCCTCGATCTCTTCAAAGAGGTTGTAGGCGTCATCATGCACCGGTTGGATTTTTTGCATCACTTACATGACTCTACTCTGAATGGTATTGACCTATTTCTAAATTGCGCGTTTCTCCTGTGACCTTTTCATATTCTCCACTGCGTTGAGCAACTTCAACTGTGCTTGCACTGTCGATTCCTATTTCTTTGCCTCCTACAGATGTGCCTCCAATATGCTCAACTCTAGGTCTTCTGCAAGGTGCTCATAGGTCTGCACACTTCGGTTACTAAGTTGATTACATTCTGTAGCCAATGCCATGAATATCTATGGTTTGTCAGGCACGTGACTGTGGATCCAGGTCCATTAATTATTTCTTTTCCAGTTCTATAGCTCCCTCTTCTTCTTTCCTTCATATCTGATCTTTCTCAATCCAGGTCCTTCCTAACAAAAGTGAAAAAGGAGTGTTGTTCTCAACAAACTTAACGACCTCAAATTATTCTTTCATCGATGCTCCATGAGCAACCATAGGTACAAGATTAAGTCTTCCACATAGGGTTATCATCTTTCCTTTGAAATCCTATTCCTCCCAATGAATGAATCATAGCAGGATTTACCAAAATTTCCCAAGTACTTTCTATCATAATATTCACCCGTGTTTCCTCATCCATAACATGTCTATGTCGAAGTATCCTATTCTTATTTCTATGCACTCCTTCTCTTTTAAGATCTCTGGTAAATTGTTGTCTCTTTGATCACTCAGGGTTTCCTTCATCTGCAATAATATAGTCTCTGATTCTTTTTGGTGTTCTAGCATATCCTTAGTCTTTTGACCTTCTTCATGGTTTTATTGACTCATATTCATCTTTTCAACTTTAGAATTCATTCTAGGACAATCCAAAACCTCATGACCAACATATTTACAATAGAGACAAATAGGACTCATACCAAGGAATTCCTTAGCAAGATCTCCTAGTCTATTGCAACTATAACAACGCATCAATCCACTCTTTCTCTTAAACGATCCCCAAGCTTTCCTATACTACGAATTGGGATCACAATGATGAATCTGAAAAATATTCTTTTTAGGATCTTGAATCCACTTGTTAGTCCAAAAATTCTTTTTATGCATAGGAATAACATATCTTTCATTATTTCTATCAGATGTATTCATATCAAAGCTTCTTTCTTCTAGTTGTGCCCTAGTTTTTAGACTAGGAAAAAATCTATCAAACATACCTAGATCCATTCTTTCGAAACAAAAATTTCCACTTATCTTACCTTTACCAAAGTGCAAAGCTCTAAGATCTTACCTATTTTCCTCAGATATGATTCCCTTCTTAGCACAGAGCTTCATAAGTCAAGTATAATATTGTGCACTATAGCAACAGATCTACGCATAAATCTTTCTCTTTTCTTCAGTTCCCATCAATCACAGTTTCATGTCTCGAAAATGGAACCATTTGTTGTCACATGGGTAGACCCATCGTTCAAATCTAACAACGCACCAGCAAGCCCCAACTACCAACCCTTTCGGAAACACCTGTGAAGCAGTTGAAGTCTCACCCGATGTAGAGGCAGGGGGGGTTGCGGGACTCATGTGTCTGCAGCCTAGCTGGGAGACAGATATATGATTACAATACTTAACAAATCATTTAGCAATTAACATTCATTAGTACTTAACCCATATTCACATCGCAGGTTAAAATCCTAATTATAGATCAACGCAGTAATAACCAAGATCCAAGAATATCTAACCATTTAGCACATAACATCACAATATATCTAACATTCATTCACATCATAAAGAACTAAGCATCAACTAGATCTATCACACATCTAGATCAAGAACATAAGTACATAAAAAACATGAACACCATAGAAAAATTCACATCGACATAGGATATACGTGGTTCACCCTAGTGTGGGGCTATGTCCACCAATCTTCTTCTCTTCTTATTAGTCTCTTCCAATCTTCTTACATGCACCAACCCACAAAACTAACTCCACATAGGGCAAAATATCTGCGCGTACCTCGCTAGATCCTCCTTCCCCGAGTTTGGTCCAAGCACATAGCCTCTACACAGTATATGCACAAGTAACTTACAAAACACTTGCACTTAGCTCTGCCAATCTTAACATGTTCGTGCACAAAGCCAACTAGTCATGCACTAAGTCGATCAATGACTAGTAACTACTAGGTCTCTTTCTTACATCACCTAGCTACTTATTTATACATTAAAAAAGGGGCCTAAACATGAGTAATACCCATGAGCTAACATCCCATACCCATTACATAAACCCTAAAACCCAAAAATCTCGTAAAAGGGGGTGAGATCCCACGATCTCCACTTCGGTTGGGCGCTCTATCTTCAACCAACCTGTCGAGGTCCCAAAAATGGTCAAACACGACCAAGGTTCTCCAAAACATGTTCGAGGGCCAACAACACTTCTCCACTGGTGCTTCTTCGGTTATTAGTGCAACCTGCCCAATCTGCATCTGTGTAGGAAATAAGTGATAGATCCTTTCCTTTTGGATACCATAATCCAAAATATTCCGTTCCTTTGAGATATCTAAAAATCCTTTTCACTGCTAATACATGTGATTCCTTTGGTTCTACTTGAAATCGTGCCACCTGTCCAACTTTCTGCATTACATGTGGTTTGGATGCTGTCACATATAGTAGGCTACAAATCATTGACCTATATTGCCTCTTATCTGTTGACTTTGAATCATCATCTTGTCTCAACTTGCAACTCATTTTCATGGGAGCGATAACTAGTTTGCAATCTTCCATTCCAAACCTCTTTAGCATTTCTGTGATATACTTGGTTTGAGAAATAAAAATTCTTTGGTTTCTTTGACATATCTGAAGACCCAAAAAGAAGGATAGTTCTCCAAGTAATGATATTTCAAATTCATTTTGCATATCCTTTGCAAATTTTTGTCTTAACTTGTCATTATTACTTCCAAAAAAATATCATCAACATAAATTTCAATTAATAAAATACTACCTTGAGTTACCTTGATGTAGAGGTTGTTGTATGCACTTATTTTTCATAGTTTGTAGGGAGTTTTGTCATTGTTGTTTCTGAGAATTACTCTATTTTGAATGTGAATTGTTGTATGCATTGCATGTGTCCAAAAATATATATGTCAATTTTGAATCCATTAGCAATGTTCGAGTCATTTCCTATGTAATTATCATCCATTATGATAATGTTCCTTTGTCTCTAAACCACTCTCTAAACCCATCTATGAATCCATTCTCTCGTCCACTTTCTTATATCTGTCTAAACCTGCTAAGTATTCTTACAAATCCATCTTTGTCCATACTATCCAAGACTCTACTTGTTGATGTAGACCCCCTTCCCTCCCGGGGCTGCATGACCTCTTGATCTCTAGATGTTTCTTTCTCCTGATTCAGAAGGACTCTTAGGGATCCTGATTCAACCCAAAACCATTATACACAGGCCCCTCTTTTTCTTTAGGTGCAAGCCCTATGATACCTACACCCCTTTGTCCACGTGCTCTGGCACTCTTCAATTTTTGGGAGCTAGCTCCTTTACACTAGCCTCTTCCTTGCATGGGTCCTTGGGCTATGCTCTTGTGTGACCCCACAATTTCCTATTAAATCTCACACACCTTCAATTCCCCGAAATGTTTCAGGATTGTCGATCTCTCGATCTTGACGGTACCTATGGATTAACAGTTCATATCTTTCTTCTCCAAATCCTACAGATCGGATATGCTTCCTCTGGATGAATGGATGAGATCTATTCATGATTCCAGACTTTGGGACTTTGACGTCTCAAACACTCACTACCTTCTTACTCCAATACTTCGGAGTTAACGATATGCGACCACCTGTCTCTATGAATCTATGACCATGATCTCCTTTGTGAATCTGGCCTTCAGGACTTTCGATTTTCAAACCTTCCTTTCTTCCAGAGATATTTC
>JASDQU010012951.1:5348-17249 GCA_032191745.1 Picea mariana | reverse complement strand
GTTTTTTTCCCCAAGGGTTAGGTATTAAAGGGTTCTACAGACAAGGGTTTTCCCTATGCTATAGCTCTCTGATATACGTGCGGGGTCCAACAGTAATACTCGGCCCAATATATCAGGGCACTAACTAAGGAAGCTAGACCGTACCCTTAGCCATACTGCCCGACTACCCAGGTACTAGAGAGTATCTTCCCGAGTTATGTTCTCGGTGGCACTATAGTGGTCAGGCAGCTGATCGGTTTATATAAAGAGGGATTTAGGTAATATAGGTTGATCCATACACAGGTGTTGTATGATGTGCTACCACTTGAAGGGGTACCAACAGGGGTTACAAGGGTGGCCAACAGATGTGCGCTTAAGTACCACTTGTATTTTCTACATGTATGAATCCATCAACCATGGGTTTATGCATGTAACGACAGATCTTTGTGGCTTAAAGACGTTAGAATACGTCTCTACCCTGAAAACAAAATTTACCCACAATTTCTGCCAAGGAAATTCCTCTAATACCACTTGTAATATACCAGATATAAAAAGTATGCATAATAGAAATAAAATGATAGAAATGGCAAAATAACAACAATATAACTAGAACAATCACGACAATAACACTGAAATGATATAAGAATAAAAATAGAAATAACACTTTGATTCTGAGAGTAATGTTCATGGGCCTCTTCAAGGGGGAAACCTCCAGTTGAGCAGAGTTCTATTACAATAATATCCAAGCTAGGGCTCTCATACCCTCGATTCCTATTTATACTAAATATGTTTATCAAAAGAAGCATATAGAGGATGATACTTCTAGAAGCAAACCCTTCTATTAGGTCTTCTTACATTCAACTTATTCCATTTTAATGCAAGGCCTTATTAATATTGACCTTTATTACATATGAATATATTGTTCTACCTATGTGTGGTTTAGGACCCTAACACATATAAAGAGTTGGTTGTTCCCACTTCTTCTTTCCATTTCTTCATCCATCAGGATCTTAAGAGAAAATCTCTAAGTTCCCCATTTCAAGTTAAGAGCATTCTGTAGTCAAATGATTATGCATACAGTGGTAAAAAACCTCATAATTAACACTTTTCATGAGTTATTCCCAAATACCCTGGCATCCTTCCATTAAATCCACTCACTTCCCCCTATTGCATAATCATTCAAGTTAAGTATTCTTGAGATTATTATTCGTGATCTGTTAAACCATGAGTTCTGAGTTCTAATCTATTAAAAACAAATTTCTTTGTGGAGTTGTTAGTTTGTTGAAGATTGAAAACATCAATGTAAATTCGCCTGCAAAGTGTTGCTAAAGGCTATTATTATATAAGACGAAATAATGATAGTAGGTGAGACCCCCTTGAACTTTTGAAAATCAGGTCTAATCATTTTCAATGTTATGATGATGTGCTACAAAGTTTTACTTGGTTGTTGAGAATATGGTTTCCATTGATATTAGTTAATATTTGAGATGTCGTTACTTCATGATACTACAACCTGCTATTCATTTATGGCATGTTTTCTTCTTGCACCTGTACAACAAAAATATTAGTAAAATTGCAAAAGGGAATTTTGAAGAAAAGTAAAAAACTGTATCTATGAAAGAAAAGGAAAAAAACCTAGCTCTGCGATACTATATAAATGAAATACTTGTTGATAGTGGTTAAGTCCTAACTAGCAAGAAAATGGCATTTTAAAAAAAAATGTTAATTTTGATATGCATATCATGGAATTTTTGGTGGCGCATTCTTGGCAAGTGATAATACATGGGTTATGCGTTGATTGATGCAATCGGTGGCTGATATGCATGTGTTGTAAACCTTGGTGGCTTATGGAATTAATGGCTTTGCAATTTTTTACGGTGGTTGTCCTATTGGTGATGATTCTATTGTATAATGGTTAAGCAATTCATTTGAATTATAGCATGGGTGGCGCATGTGGCAAGGTAATGACACAAATGGTTGAGTGTGGAACTTGGATTATGCTATTGTTTAATGAGTTGATATTATCGATGCATTGGTTGATTAATGGTGTTAATGAAAGCTCGTTGGCATGTACTATGGAGTAAATGCAATATGGGTGGAGGTGACATGAATTTACTATATGTCACCTTTATCCTTCCTGTTGGCCGCCACCATCATCAGACTATTGTTTGATCTCATTGTTGTGTTCACACTCCGTATTTTCAGCAGGGTGAAACCACTCGGATGCTTCTCGTCTTAAGGTTTTTGATTGACAGGTATGTCTCTTTTGGCCATTCGTTACTTCACTCTGGTTATGAAGTGTTTTGTCTCAGTTCTATGGGTTTGTGTTGTCCTGATTGATGCAACTGTGTGGTTTTGTATTTGAATGGAGAATCAATGGTTCTGCATAAAGCTGTCATGAGTTTATCAAGTCGGTGGTCTTCCTGGGTGACTGTTTTGCTACCACTGCATTTTGTAAAGGGTTTTTGTTTAAAAGGCTGGCTAGATGATTGTCTTCGCAGTTCCTTGATTTAATTAAATCCCTACTCAACTCTGTCAAAGAAATGCCTCTTGTTCACGAGCATGGTGGTCCTCTTTGAGAGCGTGCCTTTGGCCCCGAAGTTCCTCTTTGAGCACATGCTACTGTGAAAACGCTTAAACCCTCCAGACTGGAGCTGCATAAGAAGTTTATAGAGCATGCTAAGATTATTGTGGCCTGTTACCTTGAATGCAGAATCACCCATTATTCGTATTGCAGTTGTGTTAGTATGGATTTTGGCCAATACCTCTGTGAAATGGTGTGAGCCTTGCATTGCCAATTGCACTTCTAAAAGGTTCACAGGCGCCAACCTGTTCTCAAAAATCAGTTTTTTTGAAAGGGCCTCTGTCGTTTTTGTTTTGGTTCATGAGTATACACCGTTATCACGCTTGTTTGGTCGACTATTTTCCCATACCATGGTGCCGAATTGTTGGTTATTATACAATTGTTAGAGTGTTTCTTATAATATTTGGATAATGGTTGGAATTGGTCATAGGGGTTTCGGTTGTTCACACATGTCGCATCCTGTAGGTGATTTTGTTTTAGAATTAGAAGATTGGATTGGATATTTTCACTACATCTTTTGTCGTTAGGAGAATACACTTGATTGTGCATGCCCTAGTCACTCATAGGCGACTTAACAAATAGCTCAGAATGAGGTTTTGAGTCATATCATGGTGATATGTTTCTTTGGGATCATTCAAAATATTACACTGGGATTCCCTCAGTTGTGTACCACGTGTAGTATGGATGACTTGTTTTTATGCTCAACAATATCCATTGAGTTTCAATTGCGTTATTTATTACAGTTGACCATTGTTGATGGTAGTTCGTTGGATATTTGGCTTAGTTTTTAAGTCGGATTGAGATGTTTTGATTACAATGTCATGGTTACAATGCCTTGGATGTTTACCCCTACATAGTTTGTGTCTAAATGATGACTGTTGGTTGTATAATCAATTTTTTTTCAGGCGTGGCATGTGAGGTCGATTATTTTGATCTTTCCATATGTATATATGGAAATGAATATCATTAGAGATCTTGATTAGCTTCATTACATAAATAGTGACTTCATTATTATTTTGGAAACATTACCTTTAAATATAAATGTGGATTTGGAAAATGTATGGCAGTGGTGGATGATTAATAATTATAGATCAGAAATGATTGTTGTTGTTGACTGTTATAAAATCCAGAATGTGCAAATAAAGGGAACAAAACCTCTTACAAATTGTGTAAAATACATTTGTTTTGAAATGGAACTGTGTTAGATATTAATGGGCAGTGAAATTAGGAAAATACACAGGAATTATTACTCAGTCATCTGGTTGTTGGTTGATGCATAGGTTTCTTACTGCAATGTATGTTATGGATTGCTTGATTGATCTTAGGAATAGTAAAGGTTTTTTCCCACTCATTATCTCATTATCCTCTAATTATAACCCCCTCACATATTCCATATTCATTTTGTTCACTCCCTGTTCTGATATTGATTACAGCTAAGAGAAATTATATGTTAAGTGAATGAAGTGGCAGTGTCTTTAGTGGATTACAGTAAGGTTTTTTAGTTTGATTACAGTTTATTTTTGTTATCATTGAGAAGTGACCATATATTTCGCCTTTAATTATATCATATTTTTTCTAATTACAAACCCATCATGTATCCCTGAACATTTTTTTCACCCACCCTACTCATTGACTAACATTAGAACAATTTGTATGGATTGGATTACATGAGACTGATAAATTATGAGACAAATCTATTTCATATTTTTAAGGAGTTGTCATGCATGGTTATTTAAAATACTATTTTCTAATTGTTAACATATGCAGGATGATTTTGTTTCAGTCGGGGAAGCCATGGCCAAGGAAACAGAGTTAGAGGTAACTAGAACCGAGGCCCAAGGAGGCCTAGGTTCTCAATACATTTTGATGTTGATTCTGAAGAGCTTGGACAATTGATCCATGTTGGGTTCTTTAATTGGATTGGACAGGGAATAATCCAATTGAGGCCTAAAAGGCCTCCCTTCCAAGCCCCTCAAGCCCCTGATATACCTGTGCCTCCTCATGTCTCTTTACATCCTAAAGTCTCAAACAATGATGGGTGGTATTAGATTGTTCACTTAGCAGTCTCCCAACACTGTGGCTGGCCAAACTTAACCTTTACTACTCCCCCACCTTTGAACCCCATTTCCCAAGCTGCCCCTAACCACTCACCAGTGAAATCCTCCCATGCCAACAAGAGATTGAAGACTGAATCCCACCATGCATTTGATAAAGGAAAAGTTGATGCCGCCCCTTCCTCACTCTCTGATGACTCTGTCAAATCCATGTCTTCATGGATGCATTTGAGGGATGATTGTTCCCACTTGATTGGTGAGATAAACCCTAAAGGCTCTGCCCAGCTCAAGGCAATTTCAGGGAAATCAGGAGGTGACAACAACAACCAAGGAAGGGTTTCTTCACAGACTGGAAAATATGGTTTTTAAATTTTATATTATTTATTGTTTTATGACAGTGGACTTCATGGATTTTGGACAACATGTTTTATTTTGGATATATGAGTATTAGTTTCAAATATTTTCAAGTTTATGAGCTAAAATTGTCAAAGGAAAATATGTTTTGAAGGGAGGCACAAGGGTTGTGTTTGCTTAACAAATGGATTATTTTATGATGTGATGGTTGTTATCACTAAAGGAGTCATACGGGGGTCCCACCTATTAATTATTATTTAATTATGACCCTATTATGATTATTACTTCCCCCCCTCCCCCTACTTAACTAAAGTTAGTTAAAGCCTTATGTTAGCTTAACTAATAAGCTAGTTCAACTACTCTAACCAATTCTAAATTGTTAAAATTTGAAATAAGGGGAGGAACAAGAGGAGGATAAAAGCACAAAGCATGCTAAGGTTTTATCTTTGAGTTTATGTTGAGATAGTTCAGTTTTATGCATTCATATATTCATCACAACCTAATTCTCTTTTGTGATAGCAGGGTCTTATTGTAGGCAACAATATTCAGGGCTGAATCAAATCATTCAACCACTTTTTCTTCATAGGTGTTGATATATCTTTGATGGTCTGTGTAGACTTGTCTGTTTATGAATTAATTTTCATGAATGATACGGGCTATTGTGCAGAGTCAAGTGGGCAAAAATCTGTGGCAAGCTGATCTAGCATTTAGAGTTCAGTTTTGGTTTTCTGTGAAATTTCCTTTTGTATGTTCCATCGAGGATTTCTAAGTTTGACTTTTGTCCAAGATTTATGTGTGAAGTTTTGTAAAGACAACGACTCTTTGGTGAATTGGAATTAAATAAAGGATTTCTTTATGTCTCATATATCTTGAGTATCATCTTGGTGTATTTACTTCTTTTCTTACATTTATTTCAACAACTGATATGTTCAGAAAAATACATAAAAAGTGAATTTCCAGCAAGGTTTTATTGATAAAAGACTAGCCTAAGCACTTGTAATTAATACTTGTGAGTTAGGATATACATTTTTGTTGGCTATAAACATAGGGTGATATTGTTGTCTACTTTTATTTAGCCAAGTAAAGTATGAAATTATTGAGTAAGATCAATTCATATATTTTCCTCAACACAGTGTACCTTTTCCTCCTATTGCATCCTCAATGCTAATTGTTCCATCCTTTCTCTCATATCATTGAATTCCAGATATATCAATGGATTTATTTTCTATTTGTGGTCTTCTCTTTGACCACGTTCATGGCCTTCAGTAGTCATTTCCACTTTCTATCTACCCCCATGGAAAACTTATGGATCACTCTACATCCGAGAACATCTCCATATTTTCTCACAGCTCACCTGGTTGTTTAAATTTTTTTTGTTGCTGTGTGCATGCAACAACCTCCTCACAGAGCATCGACACTCTGCTTCCTTCACCTATTGTCTACAGGAAAATTTTTGTTTGTGATACCAACTGATGTTATCAGGTCATCTCCTTTCATCGTCTCTCCTTTTTCTAATGTTTGCAAACAAAATTTAGCCTTCTCTTCTTTCTCTTTCACCTAAAATATACAGATGAAAATTCAGCTCTGATACCACCTGATGTAGGCCCCCTTCCCTCCTAGGGCTATGCGACCTCCCAGTCTCTGGATCTTTCTTTTTCCTAAGTCAGAACGACTCTTTGGACTTCTGATTGAACCCAAAACCATTATACATAGGCCCCTCTTTTCCTTTAGGCGTAGGCCCTCTAATGCATGCACCCCTTTGTCTGTGCGCTCTAGTGCTCTTCAATTTTGGGGCGCTAGTTCCTTTTTGCTATCCCCTTCCATGCATGGGTCCTCGGGATACATTCTCACATGACCCTGCAATTTACTATTAAAGATCACACACCTTCAATTCCCGAAAATGTTTTAGGATCGTCGATCTCTCTACCTTGATGGTACCTCTAGATTAACGGTTCAGATTTGTCCTCTCCCAATCCCGCAAACCAAATATTATTCCTTTGGATCAACAGATGATATCTATTCGTGATTATGGAGTTCAAGACTTTGAAGTCTCAAAACCTCGGTACTCCAATCCTCCAGAGTTAACGATCTGCAACCACCTGTCTCCCTAAATCTACAAGCATGATCTCCTCTGTGAATCTAGCCTTCGGGACTTTCAATTTTCAAACCATCCTTTCTTCTAGAGATATTTCTCTAAAATGGCTCGATCTCTCGCCACGTGTCCTTCAAATCGATGAATTTGTTCCCAGTTCAGGACTTTGACCTCCTTAACCAGATCAACGGTCCTATGACTCCTTCCTCGATCAAGGACCGAGATATTCTATAGGTCTTCGGGCCTATCCTTCCTCCGCTTTCCTTCGGAGTCCTAGATATAGCGTCGCGTGTCCTCCTTCACATCGATGACTCTCATAGTTTTCACGACTTTAGCCTTCGACGTTCTCAAATCTCAACAACCACAAATCTCCGAAGTGAAATCTTCCGAAGTGATGGATCTTCTGCCACCTTTCCTCTCTTGATCCAAAATTTGTTCAATTGTTGTCTAAAAAAGTGAATATCCATCACAGATCAACGATCTGTGTTCTTCCTTTGGGCTCAACGACCCTTAATAATTTCGGCCTTTAGTGCTTCGGAATTTTCTGAAACTTCTTTCCATAAAAATCCTGGAGTGAAATCCTCCGAAGTCCATGACCAGGTGACACCTGTCCAACCCATATCAATGACTATCATCTGCTTCGACTACTTAGGCTTCGACGATTTCAAACTTTCATCCTTTGCATCCTCCTTGGGTAATTTCACCCGGAGACTACGATCTTTCGCCACACGCCCTTTGTGGATCTGACAGTCAAGACTCTCTTCGGGTCTTCAGGTATTCGACTCTCTGTGCTTCGGATATTTAGCTCTCCAATGCTTTGGGCTTTGGGAGTCTCAAAATCTTATGCACTCATTTCTCTCAGAGTACTTTCACCCAAAGACTCAGGTCTTTTGACAACTGTCTCCTCGCAGATCAACGACCCTCTACTCTTCGACTATTCGAGGTTTGAATGCTTCAACATTCCACCCTTATCTTTCTCCTGATCTTCCGACTTGCTAACTCATGTCCTTCTGAATATGACAGTTCAGATTCCCTCCGACTCTTTGGCTGTTAGAGACTTTTAACAATTCCACCTTCCTACATGTACACAACGTTAAGGCTCATGCACTTTTGTCCACATCCAATGATTGTTGATCCTCTGCACTTAGATCCAACGGATGGGATCTATTCTCCTCCTCTATGCTTCCTTCATTCCCTAGACATATATCTAATGGTCCAGGCTCCCTTCCACAACTGATCAGACGATTTTTGTCACTCCTCCTCCTAACCTTTCGACTTCTTCTGCCTTGGAAGAGTTTTTCAGTGTTCAAAGGTTTTGGACCTTCAACTTTCTCCCACGAACCTAAATATTTGGGTCTCTCTTACGCTCTTGAACGATTTATCTCTTCTGAGATTTAGGACTTAGAATAATTCTTCTTCCCATGCAATCCTTGTGTTATTCTTTCTGAGCTTCATCTTCTAGAATATGTCAATCTTCCATGCACTCCTTTAATTTTTGGGATTTCGTCAAACTCAGATCCGAAGGATTTCTTGAAAATAAATTCCTCTCACCCTCCTAGCGTCCTCCTTGCTTGATGCACACTTTGTAGAGCTTCTCCTTACAGAGTGTTCAGTAACTCTGTTTCTCTCCAAAATCAATAAAGATTTATTCATGTGCACTCTTGCACTCTCTCGATGCCCACCTGGCAGAGCTCTACAAGGTTCTCAGTAACTTTTCTTCTCTGTGCTTCTTTCGGACAGTTCCCCCCTAAGGTATTCAGTAACCTTGAGGTTCCTCCTAAGTTTGTGATCTCTCTGGTGCACCCTCCTGGCACATTCTTTTCTGACTCCACAGAGTTTAGATGCACACTCCTTGTGTTGGCTACAAAACATCAATTGTTCCATTGTGCACTCCTTGCATAGCCTAAAGAATCTAGAATGATATTTTAAAACTCAATGAAGATAAAATAAATATATATCTTAATGTAAATGAAACTTATCATACATCAAAAACATTCATTAATGAAAATACATAAACACACTATGTGTAGGAAAAACTTCGTTTCTATTATCTCTATGTGTCTATACAGATGTTTACAAAAATTGGACTGCAACAGAGTCACAACTCCTTCAAGTTCTCCTCAAAACTATTCTACCTCCTAAGTATTTTAAGACTCTCTATTCTCTCTCTCAAGTCTCATCATTACAAAGTGAGGGCTCCCCGAGATTATCCTCACCACCGCCTTAGTGCTATCAGTGTCTCAGTTACGAAACCATACCACTATGACTACATTCCATAAATTTTGATCTAGACCTGACTATGATCTGGACCTGCTAAAGGAAACCATTTAAGGAAACCCTATCCACTACCTATACAAATCCATGGTCTAGCATTTATTATCCTTACAACACAAAATACATATAGGATCATATTTCAAATTTAAAAAATGGGAGGGTTGGTGCCTCTCCCTTTCTCTATTGAGCGTTGGCGTGTTGGCATGCTGGCACATTTCCTGAGGTGGAGCGATGATCCTGCATCACTTGCGCAACTTTCCATAATGTTGACCCATTTATCACTATACTATCATGAAGTATTGATTAATCTATCAAACTGTACTTCTGCTAACTGACTTCTCCAGATCTGTCTTCTCAAACTATTCAAGTTGCTTGAACAATGGTTCTTTGGTCTGTCACAACTATCACATAGACTCCCCCTGTCTAATATTCATATTATATGGGAGTCTCTTAGCCATATGGCTCGGAACAATTCTTTCTTTGATGTGTATTCATCAACATCTTCATTGGTAAATTCATCATCTCTCTGAGCTCTGACTTCTTTCTTTCTGTCTATGGATTCATGTTTCACTACAATACCTGAAAGTACAATCTCTTGAATGTGTTCCTTATTTACTTGTCCTTCTTTTGTTTCATTTATTTTCCAAACCTTTCTATATCTAACATCCTTCTCTTTCTATGTAGATTTTTCTTCATCTCGTTTTATTGCCAATCTTGCAATCTCTAGGACCTCATCTTTGTTCACCTGTTCTTCATGTTTTCTTATCCATACTTTCTTATATCTGATATAAGTGTTCTCTTTCATGGAAGTATCGGTCATGCTTCTCCAATCACGAGCTATGTGTCCATATTTATGACATTTGTAACATTCAATGTTACATGGGACCACATAGGCATTTCTTGCTTGAACATTTCTTTTATAATCCCTTCAATCTGCAACCTTATGTCCAACATTAGTACAATAAAAACAATCACCATAAAATAGATTTTCATACATCCGAGTGAATGATCTTCTTTGTGTTGTATTCCTTCTGAATTTCTTCCTTGAATGATCATGATCATGATTGAAGCTTCCTTGTGGATTGAAGATGGATGGTCTTCTTGAAGATGTATATTTATTAGTTTTCTTAGATTCTGGTTGACCATGATTCCTTCCTTTNCTTCTTTTCTAGCAACGTAGAGTGCTTCTCTTCATTCTCTACAAATGATGTGGATGTTTCTGTCTCTCCAATGTTCTTGTTGACCTTGGCAATTTTGAATCTTAGTGTGATAACTTCTTCTTCAAGATTCTCAATATCTTCTTCTTTCTTCATTATCTGATACTTCATCACCTCTTATGTTCTCTTTCCTTCTTCAAGTTGGATTTTCAATGTAATTATTTCTTCTTCCAGTCTATTAGCACTCTGTAATTTTCCCAAGGCTGAGGAGGAAATCACTGAGGTAACATCAAACCACTTGGAGTCATGGATCTTTCCCTCCAAGACTCAGAGAAGGCTCTCTCTATCTGATCTAGTTTTGTTTGTTGGGAGTTTTAGGCTAGTTATTACTGTACAAAAATTTGGTTTTTAGATTGGTTGGAAGGAAAAAGAAGGGAATGCCATTGGGAAATGGAGTCAAAGAGGCTCAATCCAATCAAGAAAGGTTCTACAGGAAAACTTACAGGGCAAGGTAGGAACTTTTATGGATCCTTTAAAATTTGATGAATGATTGGGAAGGATTAATGGGCATATCAAGTTATAATAGGGAAATTAAGAATCCTGGATTTAACCTTGAAGTGGAAAACATTGATATTTCTTTAAACTAGAACAAGGTGTTTTAAAACAAATCCTGAAATTGATTCTCTTTAAAAAAAATAGAGAAAATAAACACATATGAAAACAGAGAAAACATAATTATAGTGAGAAAAACTTCACCAACATGAGTGACACAAGAATCCCGCAACCGTTATAGCTGTATTACTACATTTGATAGAGTGTGACTCTGTGAGTTGATTACAATAAGGAATAATTTTTCCTCTACCGGTTCCAACTGAGAAACCCTTTTACATTTGAATTATTAAAATATATAGAATAGTCTCTCCCCGATGCTCAAGAGGTCAAAATTAATAACCTGTCCAAAAATAGAAACAAATCCCTAAAAATTTTGGACTGTCTTCCATGAAAGGTGGGCCGAACTGCTGAAAATAGGGGTCAACTTAGACATTTGTATCTCCAAAAATATGACAGATGTGAAAAAAATGAAAGTGTTTATTTTAGATGAATTTTTCCTAAGAAAAAACCTTTTTAGGTTTTCCCAAATTAATTTCCCTCTTGCCAAAACAGTGACTGCAAAACATGACAAAATTGGGAAAACTAGAAACCTAAAAAATGGTGCTCAGAGATGGCTTTGATTCTCCCAACTGCTAACACCTATGCAGAAAATGAGAGAGGTTTTTTTTCTTCATCCCTTTAGGGAGAAACATTTTTCTGGTTTTTTCAAAATTCCTTCCATTTTGGCCGAAAACGCTCTTGGAAGTGGACTGGTAAAACTAGTGAAAAGCGGTTTTAATTTTGGGGAAAATGGTT
>JASDQU010012950.1:73414-83991 GCA_032191745.1 Picea mariana | reverse complement strand
ATTTTAAGGGCCGCCTGTTGTTGTGATAGAAGAATTGAACTTGGGCCAGTTTATATTTGTTTTACAATATCAAACACAGAAGCGGTCGGTCAGGCTGGTCATCTAAAGGTAATTGAAACCAGAAGTAGTGAATCCGCCAACTTTCACAGGTAGAAGTTTTCCAAAAAACAAGTAATACATAGTAAGTATGAACTCTTAGAAGGTATGGACATGAGGTTTTTATAGAATTTGTATGGATCCCACATTTCATACTTGGCCACTTTTTGGAATGCGGGGTATCAGTCTAGAGGGCTCAAAGATGGGCCTCTATTGCTCTGTATCCTACAAATATGACCCAAAGTCCCACAATATCAAAATTGACAGCCGAAGCTGTGGACTGGCTCCTTCAACATTGAAGTTTTTATTGTTCCGAGTGTTCTAAACAACATTAAGGGGAAATGAGAAATACATAGTAAAGATCTATTTCTATAATCTATGGGCATGACATTTTATAGAGCATGTACGAATTTCTAATTCGATATTTGGCCACTATTTGGATGGTGGATTCTCGGGCTGGCAAGTTCAAAATTGGGCCTCTGTTCTTCCGTGGCGTACAAATAGCATCCACATTTCCACGATATACAAATTCACAAGCGAACGTGCCAACTATTTCAATTTTAAGGTCCTCATGTTCATGTCATAAAAAAATTGGAGTTGGGCCAGTTTATATTCGTTTATTACAATATCAAACGGAGAAGTGGTTGGTCGGGCTGGTTATATAAAAGTAAGTGAAATATGAACTCATGAATCCACCAACTTCCGCACCTAGAAGTTTTTCGAAAAATGAGTAATACATACTAAGTATGTACTCTTATAAACTATGGACACGAAATTTGCATAGACCATGTACGGATCCACAATTCCATACTTAGCCACTTTTTGGATCATAGCTTCTATGGTTGGCGGGCTGAAAATTGGGCCTCTATTGTTCCGTTCTCTACAAAAAGTACCCACAATTCCGTGATATACAAATTGACAAGTGGACCTATGGGCTGCTTGGCTGAACATTTCACTTCCATTGTTCTTTGTCCTCCAAATAGCACTCGGAGTTCCGCGATATACAAATTCACAGATGGACTCGAGAACTGGCACGTTAAAGTTTTCCATTGTTTACAAATGGTAATCCCTATCAACTATCCAACATATCTAAAAACATTATTTTGAATGCTGAATTATTAATATTAAATATTGATATTGCAAAATTTAATTAGAGAAGAAAGTTTGGACAAATTGGTCGGGCAAGCTATATAAAAGTTTTCCGACAAACGAGAAATACATAGTATCTGCATGAGATTTTATAGAGCATATGTGGATTCCTCATTCCATACTTAAGCACTTTTTGGATCGCGGTTTCTCGGCCTTCCGGGATAAAAATGGAGTCTTTATTGTTCTGTCTCCTACAAATAGCACCTAGACTTCCATGATATACAAATTGACAGGTGGATTTGCGGATTGATTGGCTCAGCATTGCACTTCTATTGCCCCATGCACTCCAAACAGTCAGAGTTCCGGGATATACAAATTGATAGGACCCCACGACTGGCGTATTCAAGATTGCAATTGTTTACGAATGGTCATCCTATCTAACTTTATCTAAAAACATTATTTTCAAATACTAAATTACTAATACTAAATATTCATATTGCACAATTGAATTACATTAAATTATTAAAGGATGTTAAATTGCTTATTTTTAAAAAAATGAACGAAAGAAAAGAAAGTTTTTTTTAAATTCTATCACTGCAAGCATAACAAGGACAAATTTGAATTTTAAGGACCTCTTGTTCATATGATAGCACAATTTCACTCTGCACAATATACATTCATTCATTTAAAATTATTCCAGGACATTAATTTCATCGACTTCACCGATTAAGCAAAAATGCCAAAACAATGATCAATTTGAATTTTAAGGACCTATTCTTGATATCATAGTACAATTGCACTTTGCACAGTATATATTCATTGTTTTCAAATTATTCTAGGACAATAATTTTACCAAGTTCATCGATCAATGTAATTTTCTAAAACAAGCCACATACTACATGTGCGCCACAACGCCATAGAAATTTTCAAGCGGATCTGTGGGCCAGCTGGCTAAAAAATTCAATTATATTGTTCCCTGTCCTCCAAACAACAGTTAGAGTTCCAAGGTATACAAATTGAGAGATGGAAGCACACAACCAAGAACCAGCCAAACTTCAAATAGGCCGCAAGCAAGTTCCCAGAAGGTTCCATAGAGCAGGACCCATCGACCTTTGCACCAAACAATTTGATATAGAAAGAAAAGACGTCGCCGCCTTCATTTTCTCTTGCATTTGGTAGATGTTCCCAGTACAAAATAACTGTGCCAATGGGATATATGTGGTTAGCTTCCATGCTTCCCATTTTTTTTACCGAACAATCTTATGCACGTGCAATCCCGACTAGCCCCTGTCCGACGAACGTTCAGCTGGATGTTGAAGAAATAACGTAGAGACACATGAGGTATTTTCATTTCCTGCCAAAATGTGATATATATATATATATATATATATATATTTTCCTTCTTCAGCCAATATGAAAAATTTCATTGTCCTCATTTAAGGTGAATTTGCTGTGTATCCGAAGCTCATGCAGCATGTACACACTGCTTGCCTTTTTCTGTAGATATGTTTCATACGACAAGTCTGCCAACTTAGGAAGAGAATTTTGTAACAGAGGCTACCTAACCATACAATGCACGGTCATGTTTCCCACAATTTAGATGACACCATTCACGCAATGTCCATATATATATGGACATTTTTCACCGCATCACAGACAATCAATCGTATCATCACTTATAAAAGTGGAGGCAGAAGCAGGAGAATTGCATTTTGCACATACAGGTTCAAAGGGGGTCGAGTACAAATTGGCTGCAACCAAAAGACCTTCAACCTGGGAATGCGAGCATAGGAATTAATACATCGAACAATATAATACAGAACTGCACCCCCCCCTCCCCTTAAAAAAATAAATAGAAAATTAAACAGGCCACCGAATTTTTTTTAAGGATATTTCTATAAGCAAAATGAGGATGATTTTGAGGATGTATACGCACAATAGTTCTAGAGCTAGCTAGTTTCTTCAGATCCTCTACTATATCTTTTTCAACTCTGTTACAAAAATTGTTTGGGTTGTCCGAAATATCCTTTCTCTAACATCCCTTTTCTTTGTTATATTTTTGAACAACATAAGTGGAATCTGCCCTTTATGCAATTGTTGTTTGATTGATGAAAAAAAAATTGAATACGTATCGAACAATTGTAGCTGCAACATGGAATAGTGTAATATTTGTGTAACTTACCCGACATACATGCACATGCGAAAGTAAAGGACAAAAATGAATATGAAAAGAGGTAACATTGCCTTATCACTATCTGACTCTCCATCCTTTATATGGAGAATGTGCTGCAAGCCAAGTTTTCTTGCCAATGTGACAGCTGCGCCAATCGTTCCGATTAGGTAAATATCAATGCTCTTTGCAAGATGGTTGATAGTTGAGTCTAGGATGAAACGATATTCTCAACAAACAGCGAGAATTTTTTCCACAAGGCTTGTTTCATTCAGCTAAATAATTCGATCACAATCACCACGGCCATATACTGTTTTGGGAAATATATTAAAATTTGTAATGGATATCCCATTACTCGGAAATATATTTTCTGCATGTTTCTGGACAAGTTGTGGAGGAACAGTCAGTGTCACTATCATCATAGCCTCCTTGTCTATCATTTTAGCACGCATAATGGATCTACTTTTGTTTTCCTTGTCTAAGTAGGTGCTATAGATGACCATTATGTCCCCCATGAACACTTGTCCAGTTCAGCGGCTGTTCAAGCCCTCCATTGATAGTACTTTGGATGTTACAACTCTAGACCTGGTCACAATTTTTGAACAGGAAAAACTAAAGTGAATGGTAGTATGCATTTTTTTTTTTCCCTATATTCTTCTTTCACTGGCATAAATCTACAAGTACACGCGTAGCTTGGATGAACTATGGAGCCAGAGTTTTTCAACCACACCTCTTACTCTGCGAAACATGCAACACGTTCAAAGTCTCGCTTGTACTGGTTGATTCTTATTGCGAGTGGAAAACCATGTATTACAATCGACGTAATCATATCCACCATGCCATAGATGAATATAAAGCCGAGGATATTTTTTTAGTAAACATAGTAAGAGCAGAGCATATGCATCTTTACCTTTGGCATTGTTAGTTTGCTGATGTCTAGGATGACTGACTGCTCATGTCCATGTGACTAGTCCAACTTTTTCTAATGCAATCATGTGCACATGAACATCAGGACTAAAGAAGCATATGCATTTTATAATGTCCATTGCAAGGACCAAACAATCGTAAAATTGTATGGATTTTTTTTTTTAACTGGGCAAATGGTTCACAGTAAACAGGGTGCGAGGGCAGGGCACCATGGCCAAGTTGTATATCACGGACCCTAGAAGGCAGGGGAGAAATCTTCAACCTGCATGCCTGGCACCCGCAATCGATAAAGTAGGAAAGTATGGAACAAGGCAGAAGCGTGACCACATATGTGAAACCGTTAGTCCGCCAACCGACACACCAAGGCATTTTCGGAAAGCACACTAAGTAGATGAATTAGAAAACAAAAGAGATAATAGAAATGGAAAAAGTAGAAATAGGGGGGAAGAAAGGCCCATTGTTGCCAAGCCATCATTTTGAACTCTAATATTATATGCCCCCACCCGCTTTGTATATTTTATTTACCACCACAGTTTGTATACCTTTTAGAAGATTGTGCCACAGAAGCCTCTGTTGTTGCACAGAAAAATCCATCTCCATGTCCAAGCAAACTATTTTTTCCAAGGCAACAACGTCGAATATGCAATGGACATGAAGGAAAGTTAGTATGGAGACATACATCTAAAAGAAAAGAAATAGGTCTATTTACCTACCAAAGAGGCCATCGCCATCTCCAGCTATTCTGTTTGTTTATATGTACCAATGCGGCAAAAAGACAACAGACATGAAGCAGGTTAGTATACAAGAAGGAATGTTATGAAGATAACGTATCATGTACGAAGGCATGCAACATGTACATATAATAAACTAGGTGAACACATATACAGACCATAAATGAAATACAAAACAACGCAATATGAAATAACAGTACAAGCATGCACCTTTATATATCCTCTTCAACCGATGCAGTCAAGACTCTGTCCTTTTCTCCAGCTATTCTGTTTGTTTTAATGTGGGAATGCACAAAACACAATGAACATGAATGGAAGATGGTATGCACGGGAGGAGAAGAAATATGTACATATAGTAAAACAGACTCAATGAATAGTCTACAAGATAGGATGAAACATGAACCTTTTCACTTCTCCATCCATGGTTGTAAACGTGTAATTTTTTTTCCCCGCCCAAAAGATATTACAAGCCACAAAACATCACGCAACTGCATGGTCGTAGCTAAATGATTTTTGTTTTTCCATGGCAAATTATTGAGATATGCCTCCACCGATTGAAACACATGTTCTTTATCCTCTACACAGACTGTTGTGTCCACGATACAAGTTTTTTGGTTTTCTGTGGAAAACTACCCACACATGCTTCCAGACATCCAAATATAATCTTGTTGAATCTTTGTTGTACATATCATACCTCAAGCACAACATAAATTGTATCATGCGCACAACACTCTGTGCAGAGGAGAAAGACCATGGACTATCAGATTGGCACATCCAACCATACATGGTCTATAAATGTACCCTGCATATAGTTTATTCCAACCAAAAAGCTGCAGATATTGAAATTTCACATGTAATCCTCGAACAATTTTGCATGCAACTATTTTTTGTCATGCCAGCACTAAAGCACCAGCAAAATCCCATAGAATAACAGATATGGACCTTGGCAGAGAGGGAAAATAACACAACGGCATGTCGACTCCTGGATGCAGGGGCTCAACACTGCAAAGCACCCAAAAAAAAATAATAATCCAAAAAAAAATAGAAAAAGAAAAGTTTCAACCAGCGCCACTGGACCCCAACCCTGCAAGGCCAAAGAAAACAAAATAAAACAGCAAGAACCAGACAGCGAGAAAGCACAAACAGGCCAAATTGCACCCCCGGGGCCCCAAGGCATAAACCTAAGCCAAACGAACAGAACCAACAACCCACGAACCAACGAACCAACAAGAACCACCGACCTAGTAAACAACATATGTATCTCCAAAGATTACAAAACTGCAACCCAAGGAGAGAAGAAACCAGAAACATACGAGGACCATGCCACAAGAAATAAGCAAACATTATTACTTGCAGACTGCAAACATTGAACAGAGAAAATGAAACTATGGCATCAAAACTTACTCCAAAACACTGAAATGCAGAACCACAGATCGACTCGTGAACGAAACAACAATAATCAGCAACCGAGAAACTAGCAAAGAAGAAGCAATCACTAAACTAGTAAACAATGTATATAGCTTCAATGATAATGAAATTGCAGTGCAAAGGTAGAAGAAGGATGAAACATACAATGGCTCTTCAGTTACTGTATGGAAACTTTTGAGGAAAAATCTACTCCGAGAAGTGTATTTACATAAACATTTAAGGTTGTCAGGTTGTCTAAGAACCTCACGGTATGCAAACATTTAAGTTGCCAGGCTTGTTGGAGGACGTCGCCTCATGTGAACATTTTAGTTGTTAGGCCTATTGAGGCATCTCAAAAAGTGTCAATATATTTCAACAAAAACACATCCGCCAAACATCTGCCAAGGACGTTATAAACTTTGGAATTCACGATCACTATAAATCTTGGATATCAAAACATTTCGATATGCTTAGTACATATCAAAACTTACGAATATATTCAGGTAGTAGAAAATGTTAATAGAAACATTCAAACTAATGCTAGCATTAATCCACCTTGAAGCAATACACAGGAAAAATATATGATTCAAAAAGACTGTATACGAGAAAAAGTTTGGATATGTTGTCGTATAAAACATTGGGAATAGAGAAGCCAACAATAACACCTCAAATATCTTATCCAATCAGATTATTTATTCTAGAAAAATATTTGTTTTTATTTCCCTAGCTCCAACAATAGGTATTATGCAAATATTTCTGGTCAAAGGACAAACAAATATGTAGTCAACGACTTATCGATCGCTACAGTCCCTCTATGCCTAAGGTAGGGACTAATAATAGCAAAAAGAATAGAGAATATTAATATTTTCATCGTCCTCTTTTCTCTCGAATAAAAAGTTGTAAATACAATAGTCTTTTCTCTTGAATGAAAAGTTGTAAATACAATAGTTAATGAAATATTATTTAAATATTAATGAAATGCTATTTACATGCCATTCAGCGGGTGATTTTTCCACGTTGATTAATTACCATGTGCTTTAGCCACATTCTGTGTAGACCGCCTCCTTCCATCCATTTCCGAGACGTTTCTTTTTCCCATCGATTTAGGTTTCGTAATCCGTATTAAAAATTACACAAACAGGTTTACTGTACAACAACATTTAGAAAGTAACACGTTTACTGTTATGCACCTTTTAAAAATTAATTTACGTCGTTTTTGATGACTATAGCACACTTCCACTGCCTGTTCCATACATGTACACGGAACTGGAAGTTTATGTGTTAAGTATCTGCACCTGTGCATATAGTATTTCAGTCTCCATAGTTTCAACGATGGCATATTGCGAGTACTACATGGAAAATATTACGAGATAACCTTTTGTACATCACGTGGGACCCAACTCAACTGTGAATGGGCATAAACAATATTTATAGTTGTGGTCTTCATCTTCCTTGAAATTTCTATGTGCTGGCAGGTTTTTCGAGATTTAGATTTGGCGTTGTCTAACTGTTCTACGAAATGACTTTTTTCGTCGAAATTTGACTACATAAATCTGCACGAAATCATTATTTTTTGTTGTTTAAAATCCATTTTTGAATCTAGAATTGAATTCACGATGTTGAAAAATCACTGAGGCACTTGGATTATACATAAATAATTACTCAAATATGTAGATCTAACAATTTCTTGCCGAATTTTGCGCAAATGTTCCTGAAAAAATCACGGGAGAAGAGTCATTTCATAGAACGTTTAGAGTACAACTTTAGATTTATCGATTTCATGTGCTTTTTTGTCCATTCCAAATTATTAGTTGTTAGTTGTATGGAAGATATTTGTCTCTCTTCATCTGTCTCACAACCATAGAGCTCTTCTTGCTCTTCTTGTCTTCTAAAACTGCATTCCTTGGTTGTACGCCATTGTTCTCTTATAGGGACTCCAAAGGTCACCATCGCGAACTATCATGTCTTTTGGTGGTGTCACGCCCCTTCACGAACCCATATCATAACAAATCGTTGCGCCCATTCGCGTAGCTGTTCACCCAAACGAGCCCATGCACTTGTCAATTGTCATGTCTGTTGGGACCGGCTTGCCCAACCTTGGTGCACCCCAATCTCTTCGACGCTTAATACTTCGTCAAGCACCTCGATGCGTTTGCATGCCCAACGTGTCCACTTGCCCAACTTGGTTGCTCGAGCAATACCAAGTTCCATCTCCTTGAGGACTTGGGAAAAGGTCTCTATGCCCATCTAGTCGAAGAACTTACATCCTCTCCCACCTCAAGTCGTTGTCCCCGACAACATCCAAAAAATACGTGATTTCTAAGTCTCTGCCCGAACTCGTGCCTCTACTAAAACTAGGTTTGCTGGAAACCCTCAGTTTTGTGCCAACCAAAAACCCCTAATTCTATTATATTCGAAATGCCAAGTTTCAACAATCCAAATTGTACTACACCCAACTCCACACAATCTGATGCTTGATTCAATGTGGTCACTTCACCCAACTCCAAGGATGAAAGCCACCCAGCTTTGTTACACTCTCTTGTTGCGAAGTTGTTGCTGTGTTGTTGTTTGATTCTTCTACTATTGTTGTTGTCTGTTACAATTGACTTCTTCCCACTTCACTTTAAAATTTTTCCTAAGTGTTGAATTCTTGTCATCTTGTTGTTGCACCCATACTTGAACAAACTCTATCGTGTCTTCGCACATTGCGCGTCTCAAGTCCTTCACTAGTTAGGTGATCAATCCAACTATCATGTCCAAGTCTTGAGATTTGCCTCCCCATGCCTGAACTTATTCTTTTCTGTTACATATTTGTCACTCTGTCTAACTCCAAAGACTAAGGAAAGTGTCCATCCTTGTCTCACTATCGTTGCCATCATCTGATCTTCATCAAGGAGATATTCTGCATTGTCTAAGTGCTGCACTTGAAACCGACTAGCTCGTTTGTACTCTTGACCACCTTTTCATGTTGTTGTTCTCACTCGAGACATGAACTATTTGAATGGCTAGTCCAATCCTCACACCCCTTGAGTATGCACACCCTAATGCACAAACTTGGTCACCTCCTTTCGTAATTTGGTCCATCCACACAACCCTCCAATCAAGGCAAGTCGTCCCTCACCCTGCCACAGTTCACTTCATGGAACAATTAGCCAATCTACCCCAAGAACTAAACATCGAAACTGCCTTTGCCTCACTACTACATCACCCGACATGTCTACCTCTCTATGATTTGGAATGGTTAGGCTTCATCCTAAACCATGTTGTCCAAACAAATACAAATGCTTATGCCCAAGTAATCTCTTCATGTTGCAATTTGTCTGTCTACCCAATCCTCCAAATGAAGGAAAGTCCTCAACATACCTCCTTTTGTCAAGTCACGTCTTTGCAACTGAACATCTACAATGAGTGTGACTGACACTCCTCCACTCCTAAAACGTCCAACGAAGTATCCAAAGTGATCCAAGTAGAATGAGCCACCTCAAAGAACTTCCATGCCTTAGGCATGTTCGATCCAATACTTCTGCCAACCTCCACCAACGATCCCTTCCATATACCTAAGTCATTGCACAAACATTTGCAAGGCACCAAGGTGTGCTCTACCTCATCCAATTTCCCATACCAGAGGCGAGAGAACACCACCCAAGTCACTAGGTATGTGTTATGCCCATTTAGGTTGATTATAAACAATTCTTAGTCGACTTCTCTATTGACTCCATCTATCTCTTGGAACAAAACTACTCCACACCTACTGCAACCATCTAAACTCTTGCATTGTTGTCGGGACTAGTCAAGTCATAACCATACTCAAAAAATATGGCTAAGGTATCAAACACCAAGACAACTCATCCATCCTCTCAAATTAGACATGTACCTATTTCACTTCTCACTTCATCACAAAGATCTGTCTAATGCACCTCATCAAAGTGTTAGATAGTTTCCTCAATCCACCTCCACGATTGCATCCAAATCTCCTAAATCCACCATAATACTCATCCAAGTAGGTCACCCAAGATCTCTTCACATTTGTTCTGTCAAGGCGTCTCCACTGCTACATGACTTATTTGAATCTACATCACTTGAATCACCCTCAATTCTATCGGTTTTCTCCATGGAAACAGATTGGACTTGAACCAACAAGTCATCTGAATTCCTTT
>JASDQU010012950.1:60707-73394 GCA_032191745.1 Picea mariana | reverse complement strand
AAACAATTCTTAGTCGACTTCTCTATTGACTCCATCTATCTCTTGGAACAAAACTACTCCACACCTACTGCAACCATCTAAACTCTTGCATTGTTGTCGGGACTAGTCAAGTCATAACCATACTCAAAAAATATGGCTAAGGTATCAAACACCAAGACAACTCATCCATCCTCTCAAATTAGACATGTACCTATTTCACTTCTCACTTCATCACAAAGATCTGTCTAATGCACCTCATCAAAGTGTTAGATAGTTTCCTCAATCCACCTCCACGATTGCATCCAAATCTCCTAAATCCACCATAATACTCATCCAAGTAGGTCACCCAAGATCTCTTCACATTTGTTCTGTCAAGGCGTCTCCACTGCTACATGACTTATTTGAATCTACATCACTTGAATCACCCTCAATTCTATCGGTTTTCTCCATGGAAACAGATTGGACTTGAACCAACAAGTCATCTGAATTCCTTTAAAGGAACTCATTGCAATACTTAGGAACTGAAAGAACTCAAAGCCAACCATATCTTTCCAATGACATCCTTCCCTACAACCATGTTCTAAGTCTATTGTATTGGACCTCCACTTTCCCAAACAATTGAATCTTTGCATGAACATTCCTAAGTCATCGTCCATAGATCAAAAAATCTACAAGACCTTTGTTGCAATACAAGTTTGAGTCCATCTGTCCATTTCCGAAATCCATATAAGTCCCAAATTTTGCATGCAACCAACCAAACTCATTTCCAATGTCTTTCCATATCCACACCCTGACTGCTTCCACTTCAAGGCACCATGCATCCACTACTTGACTATCAAGTCATACTGCTACTAACTAATTTCCATAACTCTATGAAGAGCTACCTCATCGAAAGGCTACACTCTTGCACAACAACGTAGATCAACTCAATTGTTGTTCTCGACGATGCATGGCATGAAGACTTCATGATAGAAATGTGCCCAAACAATGATCTACTGCAGAGATTCTCTAGGTTTCCATAGAATGTCCAACGCACCCAAGTGATTCACCTCATGCAACCCAAAACTACTTCCCTTAACAATCACTTATGCAATCACCCTTTGCGTTTCAATTCGATGATCACTTCTGTGGTTAGATCTGCGAGAAGTCATGTGACAAATCCCACGTTCATCTTCCTTTCCAAAGTGCTCAGTTCACCCAATGAAATTTGCACCTGGTCCCTCAGAGGTCTACACAAGAAGTCCGACACCGAATTCCATCATGAATCAAACCAACTAAGTTTTTCTTTGCGATCAACTTTGTGACAACTTCTGTGATGAGTTCTGCGACCACTCACCCTGTCCAAGTTCTTTGTCTTAGCACAAAATATGGTCTTGGTCTGCACAAGGTGTGCACCTAGACCAACCKCTTCACTGCACCATAAACCAAACCTTTGTCGTAATCATGATGTAATGTCTGTGATGAACAACTTCATTGCATTGAACCAATCACCATGTTTGCGAACGTTATTTCATTGTATATTGGTTCTGGTTTTCTTAGAGAGTATGTGACACTTGGAGAATCTCTTGTTTGGTTCCTCTTCGTTATCTTATTGAGGTGATAAGTCTTGGTGATTTTATCCTTGGGGAGGATATTCTTTGCATTTTATTTTTTCTATTGATTGTGATGGACTTGTAATATCTTGAATTGAATTCTTCTATAGAAAGGTTTTTGGGTTTTCTCTCAAGGTTGGGTTTCCTAGGATAAACTCTTGTTTTCTTGTGTCTATTGTGCATGGTTAATATTTCTAGATCTTCTTATTTCCATTGCATTGTTATAGTTGATATTTTAAGTGTATAGTTATTCTATGATAATTTTTCTATGAAAGTGAATCTTTTTATTAATGATAAGGCAATAACTTCAAGAGTTGAGAATCATATAAACAAAAAAAATGGTATTAGAGCTAGTTGAAATATTTCCACAACATAGTTACAGTTGCAATTGCAGTTGCCAATTATAGTTGCAGTTGTTAGTCATAGTTKCATTTTCTAGTTACATTTTTAGTTTCTAGTTACARCTGTAGTTGCTAGTTACAATTGCAGYTGTAGTTTCCGTTTACAGTTGCAGTTTCCATTTATAGTTGTAGTTTCTAGTCGTCAATTGAAATTTCTAGTTGCTAGTTGTTAGTTGCAAAAACCTTGAGATTAKAAGACATGATGGATGGTGCTACAAATTTCAGAGGCATGCACTTATATATGTTTCCAAGTTATATCATTTAGTAGAGTATGAGGGTGTTTGTAGGGGATGCATCCTGTAAACTGGGACAACAATGTTTAGAGATATATTACTATTAAGTACTTTTTCTATCAAATGTTTTGAATATTATTAGTACAATGATCATTATGTAAATTCTCACTATTTAGTACTAATGATGCACTTATTTACAAGATGAAATTGATGTCTTCTAGGAGATGTTCTTGCTTGTTTTCTTTGTCTTGGGCAGGTTACTATGGAGGTCACAACACTAGAAAAGTGTTTCTCTTGTCTTTTTTTCTTCTTTTTTTTACAGGAAGGTTACCACGAAGGAATGAGTGTTGTTCATGTTTCCCATTTTGTTTTTCTTGTTCGTATTTCCTAATCATAAGAATATTGTTCTTTTCTGCTATTTTTTTGTTATTGCACTTGTTCCGAGTAGGTCATAGGTGATGTCTCTAAGCGGGATCTATAGTGATGGTTGCAAGAGGAAAAAGTTAGATGGTCTCTAGTTTGAGACATGGAGCAGAGATGTCCACACATGAATTTTTATACATGACAGTATACATACATATACCTAAGGTGAATAAGAAAAATTTAAAACCTTATGAAAATAAGGATATTTTTGTGGGATACAAAGTGTTCCACATGGACATTGATGAGGAGGTGCATGTGGCTCCACCAGTGGTGAGGAAAATGACCCCACATAATACTATTTCAGAGGAAGCTAGAGTTCACAGGGAGTCATCCCTCATGATCTAGTAGGGAGGAGCACCCTACTAGAATGGTTCATTGGATATCAAACTTCAGAAGATGCAAAGGGAGAAGATGGCTCTAGAGATTATACACACTCAAAGGGATTCATGTTTCAAATGGAACATGGTACTATAGGATCGATGGATACTTGATGACATTGATTTTAACCAATAATTTACAGAGTGAACCTGATCTCAGAGAGAGTCAGTTGGCTCAAGAGAGAGTAGACTATTCAGAGGGAGTTCCCCCCTCAGTTCCAGGTGGGAGAGAGACATGTCCTACCACTAATATATAGGTGTCATGAGTTGAGAAGGTGAGATAGAACCTTTAGAGACAAGAGGATTATAGGAGATGTGATCTTGATACAGTGACACAGGAGGTAGACATCACAAGGAATGTGTATCGATTTTGTCTCAGTTGGAGAGGGAGGAACCAGTGAGGAAGATTGGACAACAAGACTTAATCCAGTGATAGAGGGAGTTGGCCTCATAGTTCAAGATGGATGATCCTGGCCAAAAGTAGTCTTGGGATTAGAGGTATGATGAGATCAGATGAGATCTTCCTCTTTTAGGAGATACTTACAAGATTCAATACGGTGGACTACAACTCCATGACTACACCTATGATGAAAAATATGAAGAATTTGAGTGATTCTACTTCAGATTCATATTTGGTGGATCCCACGATGTACACGCAGTATATTGGATCCTTGATGTACCTGGTTAATGTGACAACATATATTTTCTTTGCAGTGAGCACCCTGAGTTAGTATTTGGTTCAAGCCAAAGCAATTCCAGTGGGTGGAAGCGAATCATGGTATCATTGGATATGGTTCATCTCAGGTCATGAAGTGAGGATGCATATATATACAAATTTTGATTGAGAAAGAGTGCAATAGATATATTGAGCACCTCAGGGTGACGCTTCAGATTCGAATCAGTTACAACTTTTGGGATAAGCTAGAAGTAGGCTTATGTAGCACTCAATACAACAGAGATGGAGTATGTCATAGCCAGTGTCACAAGTCATGAAGTTCTTCAAATTCAAAATATTCTTGCAAGAATTCATTCGAGACATGATACAAAAGGGAGAAATGAAGATCCAATACTTATCCAGAGATGAGAAGATTGTATATATAATACTAGAGTGTCCATGTTGAATTGGCTGAGGAGTATGATACATAGGATTAACCATGTAGATTTGGCTAGTGATGAGTGTTAACGTTTCAACATCAGGAAGACATTTTCCCAGATTGGTCATTCAAGGGGCTATGCTAGTACTTATATGACCAAGGGAGAATGATTCATTCTTTCACAGGGCTCTCCTAGTGGTGAATGGCCTAGTTATGTTGATAGCATTGGGTAGACATTCTCCTAGATTGGTCATTCACGAGGATATTCTAGTGCTGATATGACCAAGGGAGAATGATTCATTCACTCAAGGGGCTCTGCTAGTGGTGAATGGCCTAGGTATGTTTATGTTCTCCAAGAAATAGCATGGGGTAGACATTCTCCTAGATTGGTCATACAAGGGGCTATGCTAGTGCTGATATGACCAAGGGAGAATGATTCATTCACTTACAAAGCTATGCTAGTAGTGAATCGCCCATAGCATTGGGAAAATATGATCCCATATTGGTCATGCACGAGGCTATGATAGTGCTGATATGACCAAGGGTAATGATTCATTCACTCAATGGGCTTTTCTAGTGGTGAATGGCCTAGGCATAGTCCTTCTCCTGACAAGGAGTGGATGGACTCGAGATGCCATAACATGCATATTTAAGGAGATAATGCATGTGTGGAGATAGTACATCAACAAGGCTCATGAAGACAACATTTATATGATAAAAGAAATCCAAGTATGGAGAATTCCTCCCTCATTGAGAGGGAGTGTTGGATATTTGCAACTTTGGGAAATCATTCTCCACAACTAAGTATTGGAAGAACCATATATACCATCACAAAAGGATCAGGAAGAAGTTGGAGACCTAGGAAGAGAAGTCATCCCCACAAGTAAAATAATAAAGTAATTGAAGACCCATAAATAAGAAGTCATCCCCAGACTAGCACCTAGATTAGTATAAATACAAGATCGGATCATTTCATTTGGACAGTTAGATAGCTCCTTCTACAGTGCACATAAGGCATTTGCAGCTAAATTTTTTGTGTTATTTCATTATATCTTGGTTTTGGTTGCCTTGGAGAGTGCACCACACATGGATAGTCTCTTTCTTGCCTCCTCTTGGTCATATTATTGAGGTGCTAGGTCTTGGTGATGCTAGCGTTGGGGAGGATATTCTCTATATCCAGTGTTTTGGCTATTAATGGTGATGTACTAGTAATATCTTGGACTTAATTATTATATATAAAGGTTGTTGGTTTCTCTCCCAAGGTTGGGTTTCCCAAGATAAACTCTTGTGTTCTTGTGTCTACTATGCATGGTTAATACTTCTATATCTTGTTATTTCCACTACATTGTTATAGTTGATATTTTCAATGTTTAGTTATTGTATGATAATTGTTGTATGAAATTGAATCTTGTTATTAATCATAAGGCAATAACTATCAAGAGATAAGAATCATATAAACACCAACAATGAAAAAAATTAGGTTTGGAAAACGAATTGGTTGGGGTGTGTTGACTTGGGAACATCATATTTTTTGACTTATCCGAAAAATAACTTTCTCTTGGACTAGAGTAAGGAGGTTTGTTTGCGAAATCAGACTTGGTGGTTTGGAGGAGTCGTAGACTTGTGCATAACTTCTGGGCACATCTCACCAAGACATCTTTTTAATAGCCTTCAATGAAGTTGTTTGTTGAGACGTGTTGATGGGAAGATGAGATTGAAGGGTGGAAGACTTCGTGCTAAGATGGAATTTTGGCAGTGAGGTGACTTTACAAATGACAAATGTGAGGACTGGTCGTTGGTGTAAATGTAGTCAACCGGCATAGATAGAATGGTGGGAGACAACTAAGTTGGGAGCAAGGGAAGTATTGAGAGGAGTTTGGATGAGTAGCTGATCTGAAAATGAGAGGTTTTACTGACAAACTTTGCAAGTTGAGTTTATGTATCTTATGCACCAAATCGATAAGAATGCGAAACACATAAAATCATAGTTATTATGCATAGTTAAAAATTAGTAAGTGAAGAAATTAAAGAAGGAAGGACAACATCAAGAGAGAAATAGATACATGAGAAGTTTGATAACAGAGTTCACCAAGGTGTGGCTACATCTCCGGGTCCTGCCTCCAGTGGTGACCGCTTTATTTCTCTTCTCCAAATGCTCAATTACATCAACAACCTGATTACAATCTATTGCAAAAGAACTATGCATATGTTGTACATGACCTCCATGATCAAATGAAAAATACCTCACCAACATCCTCTCTCGAATGGGCTCAAAAGGTCTCTTACCACCTCAGAACCGACAAAAATGGTCTCTCTTCTATAAGATTTCTCTCCACATCCCTACAACAAAATCATTGTATCTTGATCACTTACATGCCCATTTTATGTAGAAAAAGTGTTGGGGTCAAATTCCCAACTTCTCTAAACAATCTAACCTCTTCTTGGGCCCCAGATCTAGTCATTTTTGGCCCCAAATCCACAAACATCGGCAAAACTCCATTAAAATACGGTAAAAAACCCACGAAATTGGTAGATAATGGTTAAGCACCCAAAAATAGGGCACACACCCCTTTTTGTGGTCGCATGGGTGACATGTGGCCTATTGCTAGACCCTTTAAGCCACCACTCCCAGGTCGCACCCCTGGTCACCGCCTCTATAATATGACCTAGCGCCCAGCAGGGTGCGCCTGCCTTAGCCATGAAAAGGTGCTTAATGTTTAATTTTTAAAAAGTGGATATATTTCTAAAGTTTGGTTCTTTCCTTTGTTGCTAGTGCATTAGTGTTAGGACTTTGTTATATTGATAGGTCATGGGTTCGACTCCCATGGAGTTATACAACATTTTTCATTCATCCCTTTTACGCCCCATCTAGGGTGACATGTGGCACCCTGTGATTGCACCACATGTCAGCCCATGGTTGGTCAAAACCATACCATGTGAACCAATCACCCCTTGCCACTTGTCAACATCAAAAACTACCAAATGTCGAGACCTGAAATGCCATGTGTCGGTTGCAGGAGCTTCCACTTGTCCTCTATAGATTGTGCCACTTGTCATGCCTAGAATGTGCCACGTCACCCTTTGACCAGTTGAATTTTTACATCTTTGACCCAAACTTTAGATTGCAATAAATTTTGCATACAGACTCCGTTTTTCGATCCGTTTGCGCCACCAGAAATCCTATGACAAGCACTTTGCGATGGTGTATATTTCATGAGAATTGGAGAACTTTGATTTTTAAGAATTTCAGATCCTCCCAGATCAAGCCTCCCCACTGGAAGATTTTGGACCACCAAAAGCCTGGTTTTACATAGGTAAGAATTGAATGTACTTCCTCCCCACTTGTCTTGTATCATCCATCCTTTCTTCTTGGACAATAATCACCTGACTGACCACAACAAACATGCAAATTGAGATAACATTTTTTATCAAAGTAATCATCCCATATATTGCACAATCATCTACATTCTTTGTCACAGTTAGCATCCATACACCAATGAATAGAAGCAAACTAAACAACAATACTGACTATGCAAATGAGAATAAAAAAACATGCTTCCTCTTCTGAACATGAACAATAACCAAAGTATGCAGCTGAACCTCATATTGTACTTCTTGTGACACTTCATGATTGTTAGAAACATACTTATTCATTTCATTTTTAGTATCACTTTCTTTCTGATTTGTTACAAACATAAGTGTTAAACTCTTACTTGCATTTACCATTATTTTTAACTTCCATGTAGTTGCAAAAGACCTATCAGTTTTCATGCGATGAGAATGAACAATGTACTCTTTCCCATATTTCTTGAAGCAATATTTATTTTCCTCCCTATAAAATATGGTTTTTCTATCATAAAGGTATGGGATTCCCGAGAAAATTCCACATATGTTCAGTGGCACTATATCAATCTCTACTTCATCAACATACTTAGAAGTGATTGCAAAATTAATTTTACATTTCTTGGTTACTTGAAAACTATTATTACCACATTGTTGGAAGATTGGTTGTTGTCATTGATGTCAACCCTAGTCATTGGTTTTGGACCACAAGATTGATGAAGGTATTTGGACATGAAGGACAGTGCACATGTAGACACAACAACCATGGATGGATAGTATACATCATGCTTTTTTCTGGTGGTAGGTGTCACATCACATGGATCCTCATGGTTGAGGAGAAATTAATTTTTGAAGATGACAAAGTGAATTGAAGAAGGAAGTACAAGTCATCCCTGAAGATCATTAAAGAAAAGAATTACAAAATAAGAAAGTGTCAGGTCGACCCTAATGTTAAAAGGAAGTGACATAAAGGGTATAAATACATATCATTATACATTCATTTTAAACACACACAAGTCAATTTTTTTAGGAAATATGAAGTAAAGAAGGCCATATTTCAAGGGAGGATGAAGACTTTTGGTGATGTGTTCTAAGGTATGTTATTTACGGGTCATCTTACCATTTTCTCTATAACTTTGTTTCATGAACGATTCAGATGGTGAAATTTATATGGTATTGAGAAGACATATCTAGGTACATGTGGTAAAAATTTCATCTCTTTATTCACTATACTTTTGGAGATACACTCTACGGAAGATAGGGTTTTTGACTAGTCCTGGAGCTAGTCATAAACAAATGTTCTGGGTAAAATAGTCATAAATTCTTCATATATAATCCAAATCAAGTGAGACCAATTTAATTTGAAAGAGTATGGGTTGTCGTTTATTGTGTGATAAATTCAGAATCTGATGTTAAATATTGAGCACGGGGCATTTTGTACGAGTTCGCTCTCCTGAATCAACCATAATCGAAAAAGGTCTACCATTATCTCTATAACTTATTTTTGTGGAGGATTCAAGGAGTGAAACTTGGAGGAGTTTCAGAGAATAAATTAAGTAATATTATCTATAGGATCAAAGTATTCCAATAATTGAAGAATTTTAGAAGTTGAAGAAGTCTCAAGAAGCATTATCAGGTTCTATGTGATGGTTGGTTGATGGTAATGATTTAATGTAAAGTCTTATTATCTCTCATATATTCTTGGGTGGATGGAAAGGGAAAGGATGGAGAGGTCAACCCTCTCTTGATATTGGAGGATTTTATCTTCCTTTTCGAGGTTTATCCCTCCCTTTATATTTGGAAGTTGGAGCTACCTTTCGAAGTCATTACTTCCCTTGAACAATAACTATTGGTTATTTCTCACATATTGTGCTATGGTGTATTGTGGTGTATTGGTGCAACTCTTCTAATATTGTTGATTTATCATTGGATATAATTGAATATATAATATGGTTGAAGTATAAGTTTAATTTTTTTTAAATTGTACTTGATACTGATTCACCCCCCTCTCAGTATCAACAATTGGTATCATAGCAGGTTGCCTTCAGAACAGTTTAACCACTAGAAGGAAAATCCTGAGTAGAGATGGATGACCATGAGCACATTTCAAATGGGATTCAAAGATTTTAGGGAATAAATNATTATGCATAATGGAGTGATAGAGTGAAAACTTACCTAACATCTTTGGGAGTAGAGATTTGGTACTTAGTTGTAAATGGCTATGCAATCCCAAATAATGTCCAACCGATCCAAATGAGAATAATCGTATGAGTTGTAATTCAAAAGCCATAAATTTTATTCTAGGAGCATTGGCACCAACCATTTCTAGCAAAGTGATGGGATACAACACTGCTAAAGAGGTATGGGACAAACTCAAGAGTATCTATGAAGGTGATCTAAAAGTTAAGCAGGTCAAGCTTCAACGACATAGAGAAGAATTTGAAAATTTGAAGATGGATAAAAAGGAAGATATTGAAACCTATTTTATTAGAGTTGATAAAGTTGTTAATGCTATCAGAGGATTATGTGAAGAGCTCTATGAATCCTTGGTTGTACAAAAAGTGTTGAGATCACTTCTCTTAAAGTATGATGCTAAGGTATCCACCATTGAAGAAACTAGGGACTTGACCAAAATGACAATGGATGAATTACATGGGTCTTTTATAGCATATGGAATGAGAACATGTACAAAAAGTGACCAGACAAACAATGAAGCAGCCTTTAAATCCATAAAGAAGACAAAAGACAAGGATAACGACCTTGATAAAGAAATAATAAATTTCTTAAGAAGGTTCCAGAAGGGAAGTGGAAGATACAAAGGTAAGTATCCTCTCAGATGCTTTAATTGTGGTAGAATAGGACATATTGTTGAAAACGACTACTATAAAAAGAGAAGTCTCAACAATAAAAGAGCTTATATTCCAAGGATGATGACATCTCCTTAGATGAGAGTGATAAAGAAGATAATGTTGGAGGAGAAGTCCTCTTCATAAACCAAGAAACCCAGGATGATGATCATAAGAGTTCTAAAGAAGAAGAAATCATTTATTAAGAAGATTTAGATGAAGAAACCAACATTGATTCCTTTTGGGGATACAAAGACAATGCAGAGAGTGAACAAGAAGATGAGAATATTGAAAAGTTGAAGCATGTTGAAACTGAAAATAGCAAGCTTAGAAACACAAACATAGCACTGAAAGGTGAATTGAGTATTGTGAAGAAGAGAATTACAATCTTGAAAATACCATTGATTGATTGAAAGAAAATATTAGAAGATTATGAGAAATTGAAATCATAATTGGATCACACAATAGGGGAGCTACTATTGACAATAGAAAAGTTGAAGAAGTTTGAAAAAAGAACTGAAAAATTAGATGAGATCCTTAGCAGTCAAAGATCTCCAAATGACAAGACATGACTAGGATACAATGAGAACTTGAAGAAAACAAAACAAGAGAAGGAAGATGAAAATGATGAAACCAACACTCCAAAGCAAGTTGAACAACAAGATAGAAGACTAGAATTCAGAAGGAATGAGACATCAAGAAGATCCTCTCCCATCAGGTATGAAAGAAATCATTATGAAGGAAACTATATAAGAATAGATCGTGAACCCAGAAGGACCACACCAAAAAGAAGATCACTTACTCCCAGGTATCAAAATTTCTTTCTTGGACATTGTTATACTTGTGGAAATTTTTGACACAAGGAAATCAATTGTAGAATCAATGAAAGGAATAACTACGCAAGCTACATGAATGGTGCAACTAGTAGATATGGAAATGTTCACTGACATGTCAACAAAAATTATAATCCATTTGACCCATTAATGGATCAAAATATTTTATATTACAAGTGCAATAATCTTGGTCACAAGGAATGACATTGTAGAGAGATGAAGGAAGATAATCATATGCCAAATTTCCCTATACTACAACATGGAAAAGGAAAGAAATTCCACACAATGAAGACTGTCGAATAACATTGGTCGCTAAAGAATGCAAAGAAGAAGATGAATGGTTTATATATAGTGGGTGCTCATCTCATATGACCGGAGATCAAATCAAATTTGTCATCTTGAACAAAAAGGGTGGAAATGTTGCATTTGGAGATGACTCATCTACCAAAATACTTGAAAAAGGAACTATAAATATTAGAAGTGAAAATGTAAAAGAAGGAAAAGTCCTATTGGTTGAAGATATGAAGCATAATATCCTCAGTTTCAGAAAAATATGTGATCAAGGATACACTCTTACGTTTGACTCCCGAAAATGTAAAATCAGAGAAAATAACTTAGGAAGATTGGTTGCAACTGCAACAAGAAGAGCGGACAACATATACATCCTAGAAATGAAGAAGAGAGAGAAGAAAAAAGCCACACAAAAGGATTCCAAGAAAGAAAAATTCACAAAGACCGAAAATAAGGATGAAGTATTATTGAGTGCCACATGCTCAGGGGGATCATCCCCAAAGAAGAAGGTCACCTTATGCCATTGAACTCAGGGGGAGAAACCCCACCCTTTGTCAATGATGTAAAAGGGGGAGAGAAGTTGGGATCATGATGACAGGGGGAGCATGAGTGTTTCCATCAATGACAAAGGGGCATATTGTTGGAATATTGGTTTTTGTCATTGATGTCAACCCTAGTCATTGGTTTTGGACCGCAAGATTGATGAAGGTATTTGTACATGAAAGACAATGCACATGCAAACACAACACATGAATAGTATAAATCATGCTGTTTCTGGTGGTAGGTGCCACATCACGTGGATCCTCATGGTTGAGGAGAAATGAATTTTTGAACATGACAAAGTGAATTGAAGAATGAAGTACAGGTCGGCCCTGAAGATAATTAAAGAAAAGAATTACAAAATAAGAAAGTGTCAGGTCGAACCTAATGTTAAAAGGAAGTGAAATAAAGAGTATAAATGCATATCATTATACATTCATTTTAAACACACACAAGTCAAATTTTAGAGGAAATATGAAGTAAAGAAGGTCAGATTTCAAGGGAGGATGAAGTCTTTTGGTGATGTGTTCTAAGGTATGTTATTTACAGGTCATCTTACCATTTTAGCTATAAATTTTTTTATCAAACGATTCAGATGGTGAAATTGATATGGTATTGAGAAGACATATCTAGGTACCTGTGGTAAAAATTTCATCTCTTTATTCACTATACTTTTGGAGATAAACTCTGTGGAAGATAGAGTTTTTTACTAGTCCTGAAGCTAGTCATAAATAGG